>CM049862.1:697966-942966 GCA_027422415.1 Schizothorax lantsangensis
TATGAAAATCTGTCTTCGTCATTGAAATAAATTTCATTTCATGAGAAATAAATCTCTTTCATGTACTTGAACTTTGCTCTTAAAATTGCAGTAACCAACTTTCTCTCACTGAGAAAGAAGCTTTTCAGCATCTGTGGCCTTGCCTTCTCGTAATTTGCTTATTTGCACTGGACACAGCATTAGTGTTTCTCAGAAAGCTCTAAACTAAGGATTCTGTGTATTGGAGCTCTAACATAACTTGCTCTGCAAAAAAAGCTCTAACACATGAAAATCTGTCTTCTGCATTGCAAATTACATTTCATTTCATGAGAAAGAAACATCTTTCATGTACTTGAGCTTTGCTCTTGAAATTGCATTAACCAACATTATCTCACTGAGTAAATAAGCTTTTCAGCTTTCTGTGGCGGGGGGGCCCCTTTGCCTTCTCTTAATTTGCTCTTATTTGGACTAAGAGACAGAAATAGTGTTTCAGAAACTCTAAACTAGTGATTCTGTGCACTTGAGAGCTTCTCTAACATGACTTTCTCTGCAAAAAAGCTCTAACACGTGAAAATCTGTCTTCTGCATTGCAAATAACATTTCATTTCATGAGGAAAAAGCATCTTTCATGTACTTGAGCTTTACTCTTAAAATTGCATTAAACAAGTTTCTCTCACTGAGAAGGAAGATTTTCAGCATCTGTGGCCTTGCATTCTCTTAATTTGCTTATTTGCACTAAACACAGCATTAGTGTTCTCAGAAACTCTAAACTGTGATTCTGTGCATTGGAGCTCTAACATAACTTGCTCTGCAAAAAAGCTCTAACACATGAAAATCTGTCTTCTGCATTGCAAATAACATTTCATTTCATGAGAAATAAATATCTTTCATGTACACTTGAGCTTTGCTCTAAAATTGCATGAACCAACATTCTCTCACTGAGAAATAAGCTTTTCAGCATCTGTGGCCTTGCCTTCTCTTAATTTGCTATTTGCGACTAAAGACAGCATTAGTGTTCTCAGAAGCTCTAAACTAGTGATTCTGTGCATTGGAGCTCTAACATAACTTGCTCTGCAAAAAAGCTCTAACACGTGAAAATCTGTCTTCTGCATTGCAAATAACATTTCATTTCATGAGGAAGTAACATCTTTCATGTACTGGAGCTTTGCTCTTGAAATTGCATTAACCAACTTTCTCTCACTGAGAAATAAGCTTTTCAGCATCTGTGGCCTTGCCTTCTCTTAATTTGCTTATTTGCACTAAAGAGAATCATTAGTGTTCTCAGAAGCTCTAAACAAGTGATTCTGTGTATTGGAGCTCTAACATAACTTGCTCTGCAAAAAAACTCTAACACATGAAAATCTGTCTTCTGCATTGCAAATAACATTTCATTACATGAGAAAGAAACATCTTTCATGTACTTGAGCTTTGCTCTTGAAATTGCATTAACCAACATTATCTCACTGAGAAATAAGCTTTTCAGCATCTGTGGCCTTGCCTTCTCTTAATTTGCTTATTTGGACTAAAGACAGAATTAGTGTTCTCAGAAACTCTAAACTAGTGATTCTGTGCATTGGAGCTCTAACATAACTTGCTCTGCAAAAAAGCTCTAACACATGAAAATCTGTCTTCTGCATTGCAAATAACATTTCATTTCATGAGAAAGAAACATCTTTCATGTACTTGAGCTTTGCTCTTGAAATTGTATTAACCAACTTTCTCTCACTGAGAAATAAGCTTTTCAGCATCTGTGGCCTTGCCTTCTCTTAATTTGCTTATTTGGACTAAAGACAACATTAGTGTTCTCAGAAACTCTAAACTAGTGATTCTGTGCATTGGAGCTCTAACATAACTTGCTCTGCAAAAAAGCTCTAACACATGAAAATCTGTCTTCTGCATTGCAAATAACATTTCATTTCATGAGAAATAAATATCTTTCATGTACTTGAGCTTTGCTCTTGAAATTGCATTAACCAACTTTCTCTCACTGAGAAATAAGCTTTTCAGCATCTGTGGCCTTGCCTTCTCTTAATTTGCTTTGTTGCACTAAACACAGCATTAGTGTTCTCAGAAACTCTAAACTAGTGATTCTGTGCATTGGAGCTCTAACATAACTTGCTCTGAAAAAAGCTCTAACACATGAAAATCTGTCTTCAACATTGCAAATAACATTTCATTTCATGAGAAAGAAACATCTTTCATGTACTTGAGCTTTGCTCTTAAAATTGCAGTAACCAACTTTCTCTCACTGAGAAAGAAGCTTTTCAGCATCTGTGGCCTTGCCTTCTCTTAATTTGCTTATTTGCACTGGACACAGCATTAGTGTTCTCAGAAGCTCTAAACTAGTGATTCTGTGCATTGGAGCTCTAACATAACTTGCTCTGCAAAAAAGCTCTAACACATGAAAATCTGTCTTCTGCATTGCAAATAACATTTCATTTCATGAGAAAGAAACATCTTTCATGTACTTGAGCTTTGCTCTTGAAATTGCATTAACCAACTTTCTCTCACTGAGAAATAAGCTTTTCAGCATCTGTGGCCTTGCCTTCTCTTAATTTGCTTATTTGGACTAAAGACAGCATTAGTGTTCTCAGAAGCTCTAAACTATGATTCTGTGCATTGGAGCTCTAACATAACTTGCTCTGCAAAAAATCTCTAACACATGAAAATCTGTCTTCTGCATTGCAAATAACATTTCATTTCATGAGAAATAAATATCTTTCATGTACTTGAGCTTTGCTCTTAAATTGCAGAACCAACTTTCTCTCACTGAGAAAAGCTTTTCAGCATCTGTGGCCTTGCCTTCTCTTAATTTGCTTATTTGGACTAAAGACAAAATTAGTGTTCTCAGAAGCTCTAAACTAGTGATTCTGTGCATTGGAGCTCTAACATAACTTGCTCTGCAAAAAAAGCTCTAACACATGAAAATCTGTCTTCTGCATTGCAAATAACATTTCATTTCATGAGAAAGAAACATCTTTCATGTACTTGAGCTTTGCTCTTAAAATTGCATTAACCAACTTTCTCTCACTGAGAAATAAGCTTTTCAGCATCTGTGGCCTTGCCTTCTCTTTAATTTGCTTATTTGGACTAAAGACAACATTAGTGTTCTCAGAAGCTGTAAACTAGTGATTCTGTGCTTTGGAGCTCTAACATAACTTGCTCTCCAAAAAAGCTCTAACACATGAAAATCTGTCTTCTGCATTGCAAATAACATTTCATTTCATGAGAAATAAATATCTTTCATGTACTTGAGCTTTGCTCTTAAAATTGCAGTAACCAACTTTCTCTCACTGAGAAAGAAGCTTTTCAGCATCTGTGGCCTTGCCTTCTCTTAATTTGCTTATTTGGACTAAAGACAGCATTAGTGTTCTCAGAAACTCTAAACTAGTGATTCTGTGCATTGGAGCTCTAACATAACTTGCTCTGCAAAAAAAGCTCTAACACATGAAAATCTGTCTTCTGCATTGCAAATAACATTTCATTTCATGAGAAAGAAACATCTTTCATGTACTTGAGCTTTGCTTTAAAATTGCATTAACCAACTTTCTTCACTGAGAAATAAGCTTTTCAGCATCTGTGGCCTTGCCTTCTCTTAATTTGCTTATTTGGACTAAAGAAACAAAAATAAAAAAAAAAAAATAACGAAAAAAACAAAAAAAAAAAAAAAAAAAATAAAAAAAAAAAAATAAAAAAAAAAAAAAAAAAAAAAAAATAAAAAAAAAATAAAAAAAAAAAAAAAAAAAAAAAAAAAAACAAAAAAAAAAACACAAACAAAAAAAAAAAAAAATAAAAAAAAATAAAATAAAAAAAAAAAAAAAAAAAAAGAAAAAAAAAAAAAAAAAAAAAAAAAAAAAAAAAAAAAAAAAAAAAAAAAAGAACAAAAAAAAAATTAAATAAAAAAAAAAAAATAAAAAAAAAAAAGAAAATCTAAAGAGATTAAAATAAAAAAAAAAATAAAAAAAAAAAAAAAAAAAAAAAAAATAAAAAAGATAAAAAAAAAAAAAGAAAAAAAAAAAAAAAAATAAAAGACAATAAAAAAAAAAAAAAAAAAAAAAAAAAAAAATAAAAAAAAAATAAAAAAAAAAAAAAAAAAAAAAAAAAATTGAGAAAAATTCTAAATAAAAATACTGGGATCTATTACATTTGTGTTTCAGAAGCTGTAAGACTATCTGATTCTGTGCTTTGGAGCTCTAACATAACTTGCTCTCCAAAAAAAGCTCTAACACATGAATAAATTCTGTCTTCTGCATTGCAAATAACATTTCATTTCATGAGAAAGAAAATTCTTTCATGTACTTGAGCTTTGCTCTTGAAATTGCATTAACACAACTTTCTCTCACTGAGAAATAAGCTTTTCAGGCTTCTGTGGCCTTGCCTTCTCTTAATTTGCTTTGTTGCACTAAACACAGCATTAGTGTTCTCAGAAACTCTAAACTAGTGATTCTGTGCATTGAGCTCCTAACATAACTTGCTCTGCAAAAAAGCTCTAACACATGAAAATCTGTCTTCTGCATTGCAAATAACATTTCATTTCATGAGAAATAAATATCTTTCATGTACTTGAGCTTTGCTCTTAAAATTGCAGTAACCAACTTTCTCTCACTGAGAAAGAAGCTTTTCAGCATCTGTGGCCTTGCCTTCTCTTAATTTGCTCATTTGCACTGGACACAGCATTAGTGTTCTCAGAAGCTCTAAACTAGTGATTCTGTGCATTGGAGCTCTAACATAACTTGCTCTCCCGAAAAGCTCTAATACATGAAAATCTGTCTTCTTCATTGCAAATAACATTTCATTTCATGAGAAATAAATATCTTTCATGTACTTGAACTTTCAACCTGGTCTCATAAAAATTCGTACCTCTGTGCACTTTCTGTGCGACACCGTTTTATGTACCTTACTGCACGTTTCGCCGCAGTTTTAAAGAGAAATGTCCACTGAGTGGCGCTAAAACACAGGTTAAATACGTGAACCCTGGCACGTTTTTATTATGTTGATATAGGTACGTATTGCTGTGTTTTTATTTTGTTGCTTCAGGTACGTACTGCGGCGGTTCAGAATTCAAATATCCGGGGTCTGTCCCTAAAAGTTAATGCTCTATCGTGTTGGAAATATGCCCTACACCAGACCCAACCCTAAACCTACCCGATAGTGTTAACAAATGCAAAACTGGTATAAAAACGTATTTGTTGATGCAACCGTGCCCTTTCAACTTATTTATCTGCAGATTTGAACTGTTTTGTCGCACTGTGGTTTACACGGGATTCGAACCGGAGCTCCTCGCCTCCTAAGTACGTCTCCGTACTCGATGAGCTACCGAACAAACTTACAGTCTATGAAAAGCCATAGACACGAGGCTGGATATGTGCGATGCTAACATTCGAAAGCATCGGTTTTCAAATCTCCCAGCATATTAATATTGTTTTGAAGTCGTAACATGATATTCTTAAAGTAATTGTGCGAAAAATACGCTTTATTAATCAAAACTCTGTAAATTTGTGTGAAAAGGAGTAAAAGGTGTTTTTAGAGAGCTTTACTGCCTCTAGTGTTTGTTTCTTTTGGAAAGTGAAACTGCAGTAATATGTGTTATTGGTACGTATTTCGTGTCTCGCTAAAAAGTGCACCCAGGTACGTAAATGCCATGAGACTAGGTTGTGAACTTTGCTCTTAAAATTGCAGTAACCAACTTTCTCTCACTGAGAAAGAAGCTTTTCAGCATCTGTGGCCTTGCCTTCTCTTAATTTGCTTATTTGGACTAAAGACAACATTAGTGTTCTCAGAAGCTGTAAACTAATGATTCTGTGCTTTGGAGCTCTAACATAACTTGCTCTCCAAAAAAGCTCTAACACATGAAAATCTGTCTTCTGCATTGCAAATAACATTTCATTTCATGAGAAAGAAACATCTTTCATGTACTTGAGCTTTGCTCTTGAAATTGCATTAACCACTTTCTCTCACTGAGAAATAACCTTTTCAGCATCTGTGGCCTTGCCTTTCTCTTAATTTGCTTATTTGGACTAAACACAGCAATTAGTGTTCCAAAACTCTAAACTAGTATTCCGTGCATTGGGAGCTCTAACATAACTTGCTCTGCAAAAAGCTCTAACACATGAAAATCTGTCTTCTGCATTGCAAATAACATTTCATTTAATGAGAAAGAAACATCTTTCATGTACTTGAGCTTTGCTCTTGAATTGCATTAACCAACTAGTTTCTCCTCACTGAAAATAAGCTTTCAGCTTCTGTGGCTTGCCTTCTCTTAAATTTGCTTGTTGCCTAAACACAGTATTAGTGTTCTCAGAACTGTAAACTAGCGATTCTGTGCATTGGAGTTCTAACATAACTTGCTCTGCAAAAAAGCTCTAACACATGAAAATATGTCTTCTGCATTGCAAATAACATTTAATTTCATGAGAAATAAATATCTTTCATGTACTTGAACTTTGCTCTTAAAATTGCAGTAACCAACTTTCTCTCACTGAGAAATAAGCTTTTCAGCATCTGTGGCCTTGCCTTCTTAATTTGCTCATTTGCACTAGACACAGCATTAGTGTTCTCAGAAGCTCTAAACTATAGTGATTCTGTGCATTGGAGCTCTAACATAACTTGCTCTGCAAAAAAGCTCTAACACATGAAAATCTGTCTTCTGCATTGCAAATAACATTTCATCATGAGAAATAAATCATCTTTCATGTACTTGAGCTTTGCTCTAAAATTGCAGTAACAACCAACTTTCTCTCACTGAGAAGAAGCTTTTCAGCATCTGTGGCCTTGCCTTCTCTTAATTTGCTCATTTGCACTGGAACGACAGCATTAGTGTTCTCAGAAACTCTAAACTAGTGATTCTGTGCATTGGAGCTCTAACATAACTTGCTCTGCCGCAAAAGCTCTAACACCATGAAAATCTGTCTTCTGCATTGCAAATAACATTTAATTTCATGAGAAATAAAATATCTTTCATGTACTTGACTTTGCTCTTAAAATTGCAGTAACCAACTTTCTCTCACTGAGAAAGAAGCTTTTCAGCATCTGTGGCCTTGCCTTCTCGTAATTTGCTTATTTGCACTGGACACAGCATTAGTGTTTCAGAAGCTCTAAACTAGTGATTCTGTGCATTGGAGCTCTAACATAACTTGCTCTGCCAAAAACTCTAACACATGAAAATCTGTCTTCTGCATTGCAAATAACATTTCATTTCATGAGAAAAACATCTTTCATGTACTTGAGCTTTGCTCTTAAAATTGCATTAACCAACTTTCTCTCACTGAGAAATAAGCTTTCAGCATCTGTGGCCTTGCCTCTCCTTTAATTTGCTTATTTGGACTAAGGACAACATTAGTGTTCTCAGAAGCTGTAAACTAGTGATTCTGTGCTATTGAGCTCTAACATAACTTGCTCTGCAAAAAAAGCTCTAACACATGAAAATCTGTCTTCTGCATTGCAAATAACATTTCATTTCATGAGAAATAAATATCTTTCATGTACTTGAGCTTTGCTCTTAAATTGCAGTAACCAACTTTCTCTCACTGAGAAAGAAGCTTTTCAGCATCTGTGGCCTTGCCTTCTCTTAATTTGCTTTGTTGCACTAAACACAGCATTAGTGTTCTCGGAAACTCTAAACTAGTGATTCTGGGCATTGGAGCTCTAACATAACTTGCTCTGCAAAAAAGCTCTAACACATGAAAATCTGTCTTCTGCATTGCAAATAACATTTCATTTCATGAGAAAGAAACATCTTTCATGTACTTGAGCTTTGCTCTTAAAATTGCATTAACCAACTTTCTCTCACTGAGAAATAAGCTTTTCAGCATCTGTGGCCTTGCCTTCTCTTAATTTGCTTTGTTGCACTAAACACAGCATTAGTGTTCTCAGAAGCTGTAAACTAGTGATTCTGTGCATTGGAGCTCTAACATAACTTGCTCTGCAAAAATCACTAACACATGAAAATCTGTCTTCTGCATTGCAAATAACATTTCATTTCATGAGAAAGAAACATCTTTCATGTACTTGAGCTTTGCTCTTGAAATTGCATTAACCAACTTTCTCTCACTGAGAAATAAGCTTTCAGCTTCTGTGGCCTTGCCTTCTCTTAAATTGCTTTGTTGCACTAAACACAGCATTAGTGTTCTCAGAATCTGTAAACTAGTGATTCTGTGCATTGGAGCTCTAACATAACTTGCTCTGAAAAAAGCTCTAACACATGAAAATCTGTCTTCTGCATTGCAAATAACATTTCATTTCATGAAAAATATATAATCTTTCATGTACTTGAGCTTTGCTCTAAAATTGCAGTAAGCCAACTTTCTCTCACTGAGAAATAAGCTTTTCAGCATCTGTGCCTTGCCGTTCTCTTAATTTGCTCATTTGCACTGG
The DNA here is from genome assembly GCA_027422415.1 of Schizothorax lantsangensis. Taxonomy (NCBI): domain Eukaryota; kingdom Metazoa; phylum Chordata; class Actinopteri; order Cypriniformes; family Cyprinidae; genus Schizothorax; species Schizothorax lantsangensis. Next base: position 706,319 of record CM049862.1, read on the forward strand.
ACAACCAGATTAGTGTTTTCAGAAAACTCTAAACTAGTGATTCTGTGCATTGGAGCTCTAACATAACTTGCTCTGCAAAAAAGCACTAACACATGAAAATCTGTCTTCTGCATTGCAAATAACATTTCATTTCATGAGAAATAAATATCTTTCATGTACTTGAGCTTTGCTCTTAAAATTGCAGTAACCAACTTTCTCTCACTGAGAAAGAAGCTTTTCAGCATCTGTGGCCTTGCCTTCTCTTAATTTGCTCATTTGCACTGGAACACAGCATTAGTGTTCTCAGAAGCTCTAAACTAGTGATTCTGTGCATTGGAGCTCTAACATAACTTGCTCTCCGAAAAGCTCTAACACATGATAATCTGTCTTCTGCATTGCAAATAACATTTAATTTCATGAGAAATAAACATCTTTCATGTACTTGAACTTTGCTCTTAAATTGCAGTAACCAACTTTCTCTCACTGAGAAAGAAGCTTTTCAGCATCTGTGGCCTTGCTTTCTTAATTTTGCTTATTTGCACTGGACACAGCATTAGTGTTCTCAGAAGCTCTAAACTAGTGATTCTGTGTATTGGAGCTCTAACATAACTTGCTCTGCAAAAAAAACTCTAACACATGAAAATCTGTCTTCTGCATTGCAAATATACATTTCATTGCATGAGAAAGAAACATCTTTCATGTACTTGAGCTTTGCTCTTGAAATTGCATTAACCAACTTTCTCTCACTGAGAAGATAAGCTTTTCAGCATCTGTGGCCTTGCCTTCTCTTAATTTGCTTGTTGGACTAAGACAACAATTAGTGTTCTCAGAAGCTGTAAACTTGATTCTGTGCTTTGGAGCTCTAACATAACTTGCTCTGCAAAAAAGCTCTAACACATGAAAATCTGTCTTCTGCATTGCAAATAACATTTCATTTCATGAGAAATAAACATCTTTCATGTACTTGAGCTTTGCTCTTAAAATTGCAGTTAACCAACTTTCTCTCACTGAGAAAAATAAGCTTTTCAGCATCTGTGGCCTTGCCTTCTCTTAATTTGCTGTGTTGCTCTAAACACAGCAATTAGTGTTCTCAGAAACTCTAAACTAGTGATTCTGTGCATTGGAGCTCTAACATAACTTGCTCTGCAAAAAAGCTCTAACACATGAAAATCTGTCTTCTGCATTGCAAATAACATTTCATTTCATGAGAAAGAAACATCTTTCATGTACTTGAGCTTTGCTCTTGAAATTGCATTAACCAACTTTCTCTCACTGAGAAATAAGCTTTTCAGCATCTGTGGCCTTGCCTTCTCTTAATTTGCTTTGTTGCACTAAACACAGCATTAGTGTTCTCAGAAGCTGTAAACTAGTGATTCTGTGCATTGGAGCTCTAACATAACTTGCTCTGCAAAAAAAACTCTAACACATGAAAATCTGTCTTCTGCATTGCAAATAACATTTCATTTCATGAAAAAGAAACATCTTTCATGTACTTGAGCTTTGCTCTTGAAATTGCATTAACCAACTTTCTCTCACTGAGAAATAAGCTTTTCAGCATCTGTGGCCTTGCCTTCTCTTAATTTGCTTATTTGGACTAAAGACAACATTAGTGTTCTCAGAAGCTCTAAACTAGTGATTCTGTGCATTGGAGCTCTAACATAACTTGCTCTGCAAAAAAGCTCTAACACATGAAAATCTGTCTTCTGCATTGCAAATAACATTTCATTTCATGAGAAAGAAATATCTTTCATGTACTTGAGCTTTGCTCTTAAAATTGCATTAACCAACTTTCTCTCACTGAGAAATAAGCTTTTCAGCATCTGTGGCCTTGCCTTCTCTTAATTTGCTTATTTGGTCTAAAGACAGCATTAGTGTTCTCAGAAACTCTAAACTAGTGATTCTGTGCATTGGAGCTCTAACATAACTTGCTCTGCAAAAAAGCTCTAACACATGAAAATCTGTCTTCTGCATTGCAAATAACATTTCATTTCATGAGAAAGAAACATCTTTCATGTACTTGAGCTTTGCTCTTGAAATTGCATTAACCAACTTTCTCTCACTGAGAAATAAGCTTTTCAGCATCTGTGGCCTTGCCTTCTCTTAATTTGCTTTGTTGCACTAAACACAGCATTAGTGTTCTCAGAAACTCTAAACTAGTGATTCTGTGCATTGGAGCTCTAACATAACTTGCTCTGCAAAAAAGCTCTAACACATGAAAATCTGTCTTCTGCATTGCAAATAACATTTCATTTCATGAGAAAGAAACATCTTTCATGTACTTGAGCTTTGCTCTTGAAATTGCATTAACCAACTTTCTCTCACTGAGAAATAAGCTTTTCAGCATCTGTGGCCTTGCCTTCTCTTAATTTGCTTATTTGGACTAAAGACAACATTAGTGTTCTCAGAAGCTGTAAACTAGTGATTCTGTGCATTGGAGCTCTAACATAACTTGCTCTGAAAAAAGCTCTAACACATGAAAATCTGTCTTCTGCATTGCAAATAACATTTCATTTCATGAGAAAGAAACATCTTTCATGTACTTGAGCTTTGCTCTTGAAATTGCATTAACCAACTTTCTCTCACTGAGAAATAAGCTTTTCAGCATCTGTGGCCTTGCCTTCTCTTAATTTGCTTTGTTGCACTAAACACAGAATTAGTGTTCTCGGAAACTCTAAACTAGTGATTCTGTGCATTGGAGCTCTAACATAACTTGCTCTGCAAAAAAGCTCTAACACATGAAAATCTGTCTTCTGCATTGCAAATAACATTTCATTTCATGAGAAAGAAACATCTTTCATGTACTTGAGCTTTGCTCTTGAAATTGCATTAACCAACTTTCTCTCACTGAGAAATAAGCTTTTCAGCATCTGTGGCCTTGCCTTCTCTTAATTTGCTTATTTGCACTAAACACAGCATTAGTGTTCTCAGAAGCTGTAAACTAGTGATTCTGTGCATTGGAGCTCTAACATAACTTGCTCTGCAAAAAAGCTCTAACACATGAAAATCTGTCTTCTGCATTGCAAATAACATTTCATTTCATGAGAAAGAAACATCTTTCATGTACTTGAGCTTTGCTCTTGAAATTGCATTAACCAACTTTCTCTCACTGAGAAATAAGCTTTTCAGCATCTGTGGCCTTGCCTTCTCTTAATTTGCTTTGTTGCACTAAACACAGCATTAGTGTTCTCAGAAACTCTAAACTAGTGATTCTGTGCATTGGAGCTCTAACATAACTTGCTCTGCAAAAAAGCTCTAACACATGAAAATCTGTCTTCTGCATTGCAAATAACATTTCATTTCATGAGAAATAAATATCTTTCATGTACTTGAGCTTTGCTCTTAAAATTGCAGTAACCAACTTTCTCTCACTGAGAAAGAAGCTTTTCAGCATCTGTGGCCTTGCCTTCTCTTAATTTGCTCATTTGCACTGGACACAGCATTAGTGTTCTCAGAAGCTCTAAACTAGTGATTCTGTGCATTGGAGCTCTAACATAACTTGCTCTCCAGAAAAGCTCTAATACATGAAAATCTGTCTTCTGCATTGCAAATAACATTTCATTTCATGAGAAATAAATATCTTTCATGTACTTGAACTTTGCTCTTAAAATTGCAGTAACCAACTTTCTCTCACTGAGAAATAAGCTTTTCAGCATCTGTGGCCTTGCCTTCTCTTAATTTGCTTATTTGGACTAAAGACAACATTAGTGTTCTCAGAAGCTGTAAACTAGTGATTCTGTGCTTTGGAGCTCTAACATAACTTGCTCTCCAAAAAAGCTCTAACACATGAAAATCTGTCTTCTGCATTGCAAATAACATTTCATTTCATGAGAAATAAATATCTTTCATGTACTTGAGCTTTGCTCTTAAAATTGCAGTAACCAACTTTCTCTCACTGAGAAAGAAGCTTTTCAGCATCTGTGGCCTTGCCTTCTCTTAATTTGCTTTGTTGCACTAAACACAGACTTAGTGTTCTCGGAAACTCTAAACTAGTGATTCTGTGCATTGGAGCTCTAACATAACTTGCTCTGCAAAAAGCTCTAACACATGAAAATCTGTCTTCTGCATTGCAAATAACATTTCATTTCATGAGAAAGAAACATCTTTCATGTACTTGAGCTTTGCTCTTGAAATTGCATTAACCAACTTTCTCTCACTGAGAAATAAGCTTTTCAGCATCTGTGGCCTTGCCTTCTCTTAATTTGCTTTGTTGCACTAAACACAGCATTAGTGTTCTCAGAAGCTGTAAACTAGTGATTCTGTGCATTGGAGCTCTAACATAACTTGCTCTGCAAAAAAACTCTAACACATGAAAATCTGTCTTCTGCATTGCAAATAACATTTCATTTCATGAGAAAGAAACATCTTTCATGTACTTGAGCTTTGATCTTAAAATTGCATTAACCAACTTTCTCTCAATGAGAAATAAGCTTTTCAGCATCTGTGGCCTTGCCTTCTCTTAATTTGCTTTGTTGCATTAAACACAGACTTAGTGTTCTCGGAAACTCTAAACTAGTGATTCTGTGCATTGGAGCTCTAACATAACTTGCTCTCCCGAAAAGCTTAATACATGAAAATCTGTCAGCAAATAACTTTAATTTCATGAGAAAGAAACATCTTTCATGTACTTGAGCTTTGATCTTAAAATTGCATTAACCAACTTTCTCTCAATGAGAAATAAGCTTTTCAGCATCTGTGGCCTTGCCTTCTCTTAATTTGCTCATTTGCACTGGACGCAGCATAAGAAACTCTAAACTAGTGATTCTGTGCATTGGAGCTCTAACATAACTTGCTCTCCCGAAAAGCTCTAATACATGAAAATCTGTCTTCTTCATTGCAAATAACATTTAATTTCATGAGAAATAAATATCTTTCATGTACTTGAACTTTGCTCTTAAAATTGCAGTAACCAACTTTCTCTCACTGAGAAAGAAGCTTTTCAGCATCTGTGGCCTTGCCTTCTCGTAATTTGCTTATTTGCACTGGACACAGCATTAGTGTTCTCAGAAGCTCTAAACTAGTGATTCTGTGTATTGGAGCTCTAACATAACTTGCTCTGCAAAAAAGCTCTAACACATGAAAATCTGTCTTCTGCATTGCAAATAACATTTCATTTCATGAGAAAGAAACATCTTTCATGTACTTGAGCTTTGCTCTTGAAATTGCATTAACCAACTTTCTCTCACTGAGAAATAAGCTTTTCAGCATCTGTGGCCTTGCCTTCTCTTAATTTGCTTATTTGGACTAAAGACAACATTAGTGTTCTCAGAAGCTGTAAACTAGTGATTCTGTGCTTTGGAGCTCTAACATAACTTGCTCTCCAAAAAAGCTCTAACACATGAAAATCTGTCTTCTGCATTGCAAATAACATTTCATTTCATGAGAAATAAATATCTTTCATGTACTTGAGCTTTGCTCTTAAAATTGCAGTAACCAACTTTCTCTCACTGAGAAATAAGCTTTTCAGCATCTGTGGCCTTGCCTTCTCTTAATTTGCTTTGTTGCACTAAACACAACATTAGTGTTCTCAGAAACTCTAAACTAGTGATTCTGTGCATTGGAGCTCTAACATAACTTGCTCTGCAAAAAAGCTCTAACACATGAAAATCTGTCTTCTGCATTGCAAATAACATTTCATTTCATGAGAAATAAACATCTTTCATGTACTTGAGCTTTGCTCTTGAAATTGCATTAACCAACTTTCTCTCACTGAGAAATAAGCTTTTCAGCATCTGTGGCCTTGCCTTCTCTTAATTTGCTTTGTTGCACTAAACACAGCATTAGTGTTCTCAGAAGCTGTAAACTAGTGATTCTGTGCATTGGAGCTCTAACATAACTTGCTCTGCAAAAAAGCTCTAACACATGAAAATCTGTCTTCTGCATTGCAAATAACATTTCATTTCATGAGAAAGAAACATCTTTCATGTACTTGAGCTTTGCTCTTGAAATTGTATTAACTAACTTTCTCTCACTGAGAAATAAGCTTTTCAGCATCTGTGGCCTTGCCTTCTCTTAATTTGCTCATTTGCACTGGACACAGCATTAGTGTTCTCAGAAGCTCTAAACTAGTGATTCTGTGCATTGGAGCTCTAACATAACTTGCTCTCCCGAAAAGCTCTAATACATGAAAATCTGTCTTCTTCATTGCAAATAACATTTCATTTCATGAGAAATAAATATCTTTCATGTACTTGAACTTTGCTCTTAAAATTGCAGTAACCAACTTTCTCTCACTGAGAAAGAAGCTTTTCAGCATCTGTGGCCTTGCCTTCTCGTAATTTGCTTATTTGCACTGGACACAGCATTAGTGTTCTCAGAAGCTCTAAACTAGTGATTCTGTGTATTGGAGCTCTAACATAACTTGCTCTGCAAAAAAACTCTAACACATGAAAATCTGTCTTCTGCATTGCAAATAACATTTCATTTCATGAGAAAGAAACATCTTTCATGTACTTGAGCTTTGCTCTTGAAATTGCATTAACCAACTTTCTCTCACTGAGAAATAAGCTTTTCAGCATCTGTGGCCTTGCCTTCTCTTAATTTGCTTATTTGGACTAAGGACAACATTAGTGTTCTCAGAAGCTGTAAACTAGTGATTCTGTGCTTTGGAGCTCTAACATAACTTGCTCTCCAAAAAAGCTCTAACACATGAAAATCTGTCTTCTGCATTGCAAATAACATTTCATTTCATGAGAAATAAATATCTTTCATGTACTTGAGTTTTGCTCTTAAAATTGCAGTAACCAACTTTCTCTCACTGAGAAAGAAGCTTTTCAGCATCTGTGGCCTTGCCTTCTCTTAATTTGCTTTGTTGCACTAAACACAGAATTAGTGTTCTCAGAAACTCTAAACTAGTGATTCTGTGCATTGGAGCTCTAACATAACTTGCTCTGCAAAAAAGCTCTAACACATGAAAATCTGTCTTCTGCATTGCAAATAACATTTCATTTCATGAGAAAGAAACATCTTTCATGTACTTGAGCTTTGCTCTTAAAATTGCATTAACCAACTTTCTCTCACTGAGAAATAAGCTTTTCAGCATCTGTGGCCTTGCCTTCTCTTAATTTGCTTTGTTGCACTAAACACAGCATTAGTGTTCTCAGAAGCTGTAAACTAGTGATTCTGTGCATTGGAGCTCTAACATAACTTGCTCTGCAAAAAAACTCTAACACATGAAAATCTGTCTTCTGCATTGCAAATAACATTTCATTTCATGAGAAAGAAACATCTTTCATGTACTTGAGCTTTGCTCTTAAAATTGCATTAACCAACTTTCTCTCACTGAGAAATAAGCTTTTCAGCATCTGTGGCCTTGCCTTCTCTTAATTTGCTTATTTGGTCTAAAGACAGCATTAGTGTTCTCAGAAACTCTAAACTAGTGATTCTGTGCATTGGAGCTCTAACATAACTTGCTCTGCAAAAAAGCTCTAACACATGAAAATCTGTCTTCTGCATTGCAAATAACATTTCATTTCATGAGAAAGAAACATCTTTCATGTACTTGAGCTTTGCTCTTGAAATTGTATTAACCAACTTTCTCTCACTGAGAAATAAGCTTTTCAGCATCTGTGGCCTTGCCTTCTCTTAATTTGCTTATTTGGACTAAAGACAACATTAGTGTTCTCAGAAGCTGTAAACTAATGATTCTGTGCTTTGGAGCTCTAACATAACTTGCTCTCCAAAAAAGCTCTAACACATGAAAATCTGTCTTCTGCATTGCAAATAACATTTAATTTCATGAGAAATAAATATCTTTCATGTACTTGAGCTTTGCTCTTAAAATTGCAGTAACCAACTTTCTCTCACTGAGAAAGAAGCTTTTCAGCATCTGTGGCCTTGCCTTCTCTTAATTTGCTTTGTTGCACTAAACACAGAATTAGTGTTCTCGGAAACTCTAAACTAGTGATTCTGTGCATTGGAGCTCTAACATAACTTGCTCTGCTAAAAAGCTCTAACACATGAAAATCTGTCTTCTGCATTGCAAATAACATTTCATTTCATGAGAAAGAAACATCTTTCATGTACTTGAGCTTTGCTCTTGAAATTGCATTAACCAACTTTCTCTCACTGAGAAATAAGCTTTTCAGCATCTGTGGCCTTGCCTTCTCTTAATTTGCTTATTTGGACTAAAGACAACATTAGTGTTCTCAGAAGCTGTAAACTAGTGATTCTGTGCATTGGAGCTCTAACATAACTTGCTCTGCAAAAAAACTCTAACACATGAAAATCTGTCTTCTGCATTGCAAATAACATTTCATTTCATGAGAAAGAAACATCTTTCATGTACTTGAGCTTTGCTCTTGAAATTGCATTAACCAACTTTCTCTCACTGAGAAATAAGCTTTTCAGCATCTGTGGCCTTGCCTTCTCTTAATTTGCTTTGTTGCACTAAACACAGCATTAGTGTTCTCAGAAACTCTAAACTAGTGATTCTGTGCATTGGAGCTCTAACATAACTTGCTCTGCAAAAAAGCTCTAACACATGAAAATCTGTCTTCTGCATTGCAAATAACATTTCATTTCATGAGAAATAAATATCTTTCATGTACTTGAGCTTTGCTCTTAAAATTGCAGTAACCAACTTTCTCTCACTGAGAAAGAAGCTTTTCAGCATCTGTGGCCTTGCCTTCTCTTAATTTGCTCATTTGCACTGGACACAGCATTAGTGTTCTCAGAAGCTCTAAACTAGTGATTCTGTGCATTGGAGCTCTAACATAACTTGCTCTCCCGAAAAGCTCTAATACATGAAAATCTGTCTTCTTCATTGCAAATAACATTTCATTTCATGAGAAATAAATATCTTTCATGTACTTGAACTTTGCTCTTAAAATTGCAGTAACCAACTTTCTCTCACTGAGAAAGAAGCTTTTCAGCATCTGTGGCCTTGCCTTCTCTTAATTTGCTTATTTGGACTAAAGACAACATTAGTGTTCTCAGAAGCTGTAAACTAATGATTCTGTGCATTGGAGCTCTAACATAACTTGCTCTGCAAAAAAGCTCTAACACATGAAAATCTGTCTTCTGCATTGCAAATAACATTTCATTTCATGAGAAATAAATATCTTTCATGTACTTGAGTTTTGCTCTTAAAATTGCAGTAACCAACTTTCTCTCACTGAGAAAGAAGCTTTTCAGCATCTGTGGCCTTGCCTTCTCTTAATTTGCTTTGTTGCACTAAACACAGACTTAGTGTTCTCGGAAACTCTAAACTAGTGATTCTGTGCATTGGAGCTCTAACATAACTTGCTCTGCTAAAAAGCTCTAACACATGAAAATCTGTCTTCTGCATTGCAAATAACATTTAATTTCATGAGAAAGAAACATCTTTCATGTACTTGAGCTTTGATCTTAAAATTGCATTAACCAACTTTCTCTCACTGAGAAAGAAGCTTTTCAGCATCTGTGGCCTTGCCTTCTCTTAATTTGCTTATTTGGACTAAAGACAACATTAGTGTTCTCAGAAGCTGTAAACTAGTGATTCTGTGCATTGGAGCTCTAACATAACTTGCTCTGCAAAAAAACTCTAACACATGAAAATCTGTCTTCTGCATTGCAAATAACATTTCATTTCATGAGAAAGAAACATCTTTCATGTACTTGAGCTTTGCTCTTAAAATTGCATTAACCAACTTTCTCTCACTGAGAAATAAGCTTTTCAGCATCTGTGGCCTTGCCTTCTCTTAATTTGCTTTGTTGCATTAAACACAGACTTAGTGTTCTCGGAAACTCTAAACTAGTGATTCTGTGCATTGGAGCTCTAACATAACTTGCTCTGCTAAAAAGCTCTAACACATGAAAATCTGTCTTCTGCATTGCAAATAACATTTCATTTCATGAGAAAGAAACATCTTTCATGTACTTGAGCTTTGCTCTTGAAATTGCATTAACCAACTTTCTCTCACTGAGAAATAAGCTTTTCAGCATCTGTGGCCTTGCCTTCTCTTAATTTGCTTATTTGGACTAAAGACAACATTAGTGTTCTCAGAATCTGTAAACTAGTGATTCTGTGCATTGGAGCTCTAATATAACTTGCTCTGCAAAAAAACTCTAACACATGAAAATCTGTCTTCTGCATTGCAAATAACATTTAATTTCATGAGAAAGAAACATCTTTCATGTACTTGAGCTTTGCTCTTAAAATTGCAGTAACCAACTTTCTCTCACTGAGAAAGAAGCTTTTCAGCATCTGTGGCCTTGCCTTCTCTTAATTTGCTCATTTGCACTGGACGCAGCATTAGTGTTCTCAGAAACTCTAAACTAGTGATTCTGTGCATTGGAGCTCTAACATAACTTGCTCTCCCGAAAAGCTCTAATACATGAAAATCTGTCTTCTTCATTGCAAATAACATTTAATTTCATGAGAAATAAATATCTTTCATGTACTTGAACTTTGCTCTTAAAATTGCAGTAACCAACTTTCTCTCACTGAGAAAGAAGCTTTTCAGCATCTGTGGCCTTGCTTTCTCGTAATTTGCTTATTTGCACTGGACACAGCATTAGTGTTCTCAGAAGCTCTAAACTAGTGATTCTGTGTATTGGAGCTCTAACATAACTTGCTCTGCAAAAAAGCTCTAACACATGAAAATCTGTCTTCTGCATTGCAAATAACATTTAATTTCATGAGAAAGAAACATCTTTCATGTACTTGAGCTTTGCTCTTAAAATTGCAGTAACCAACTTTCTCTCACTGAGAAAGAAGCTTTTCAGCATCTGTGGCCTTGCCTTCTCTTAATTTGCTTATTTGCACTGGACACAGCATTAGTGTTCTCAGAAGCTCTAAACTAGTGATTCTGTGCATTGGAGCTCTAACATAACTTGCTCTCCAGAAAAGCTCTAATACATGAAAATCTGTCTTCTGCATTGCAAATAACATTTCATTTCATGAGAAATAAATATCTTTCATGTACTTGAGCTTTGCTCTTAAAATTGCAGTAACCAACTTTCTCTCACTGAGAAAGAAGCTTTTCAGCATCTGTGGCCTTGCCTTCTCGTAATTTGCTTATTTGCACTGGACACAGCATTAGTGTTCTCAGAAACTCTAAACTAGTGATTCTGTGCATTGGAGCTCTAACATAACTTGCTCTGCAAAAAAGCTCTAACACATGAAAATCTGTCTTCTGCATTGCAAATAACATTTCATTTCATGAGAAATAAACATCTTTCATGTACTTGAGCTTTGCTCTTGAAATTGCAGTAACCAACTTTCTCTCACTGAGAAATAAGCTTTTCAGCATCTGTGGCCTTGCATTCTCTTCATTTGCTTAGTTACACTAAACACAGCATTAGTGTTCTCAGAAGCTGTAAACTAGTGATTCTGTGCATTGGAGCTCTAACATAACTTGCTCTGCAAAAAAGCTCTAACACATGAAAATCTGTCTTCTGCATTGCAAATAACATTTCATTTCATGAGAAATAAACATCTTTCATGTACTTGAGCTTTGCTCTTAAAATTGCAGTAACCAACTTTCTCTCACTGAGAAAGAAGCTTTTCAGCATCTGTGGCCTTGCCTTCTCTTAATTTGCTTTGTTGCACTAAACACAGAATTAGTGTTCTCAGAAACTCTAAACTAGTGATTCTGTGCATTGGAGCTCTAACATAACTTGCTCTGCAAAAAAGCTCTAACACATGAAAATCTGTCTTCTGCATTGCAAATAACATTTCATTTCATGAGAAATAAATATCTTTCATGTACTTGAGCTTTGCTCTTAAAATTGCAGTAACCAACTTTCTCTCACTGAGAAATAAGCTTTTCAGCATCTGTGGCCTTGCCTTCTCTTAATTTGCTTTGTTGCACTAAACACAGCATTAGTGTTCTCAGAAGCTCTAAACTAGTGATTCTGTGCATTGGAGCTCTAACATAACTTGCTCTGCAAAAAAGCTCTAACACATGACAATCTGTCTTCTGCATTGCAAATAACATTTCATTTCATGAGAAATAAACATCTTTCATGTACTTGAGCTTTGCTCTTAAAATTGCAGTAACCAACTTTCTCTCACTGAGAAAGAAGCTTTTCAGCATCTGTGGCCTTGCCTTCTCTTAATTTGCTTTGTTGCACTAAACACAGCATTAGTGTTCTCAGAAGCTCTAAACTAGTGATTCTGTGCATTGGAGCTCTAACATAACTTGCTCTGCAAAAAAGCTCTAACACATGAAAATCTGTCTTCTGCATTGCAAATAACATTTCATTTCATGAGAAATAAATATCTTTCATGTACTTGAGCTTTGCTCTTAAAATTGCAGTAACCAACTTTCTCTCACTGAGAAATAAGCTTTTCAGCATCTGTGGCCTTGCCTTCTCTTAATTTGCTTATGTTGCACTAAAGACAGCATTAGTGTTCTCAGAAACTCTAAACTAGTGATTCTGTGCATTGGAGCTCTAACATAACTTGCTCTGCAAAAAAGCTCTAACACATGAAAATCTGTCTTCTGCATTGCAAATAACATTTCATTTCATGAGAAAGAAACATCTTTCATGTACTTGAGCTTTGCTCTTGAAATTGCATTAACCAACTTTCTCTCACTGAGAAATAAGCTTTTCAGCATCTGTGGCCTTGCCTTCTCTTAATTTGCTTATTTGGACTAAAGACAGCATTAGTGTTCTCAGAAACTCTAAACTAGTGATTCTGTGCATTGGAGCTCTAACATAACTTGCTCTGCAAAAAAGCTCTAACACATGAAAATCTGTCTTCTGCATTGCAAATAACATTTCATTTCATGAGAAAGAAACATCTTTCATGTACTTGAGCTTTGCTCTTGAAATTGCATTAACCAACTTTCTCTCACTGAGAAATAAGCTTTTCAGCATCTGTGGCCTTGCCTTCTCTTAATTTGCTTTGTTGCACTAAACACAGCATTAGTGTTCTCAGAAACTCTAAACTAGTGATTCTGTGCATTGGAGCTCTAACATAACTTGCTCTGCAAAAAAGCTCTAACACATGAAAATCTGTCTTCTGCAATGCAAATAACATTTCATTTCATGAGAAATAAATATCTTTCATGTACTTGAGCTTTGCTCTTAAAATTGCAGTAACCAACTTTCTCTCACTGAGAAAGAAGCTTTTCAGCATCTGTGGCCTTGCCTTCTCTTAATTTGCTTATTTGGACTAAAGACAACATTAGTGTTCTCAGAAACTCTAAACTAGCGATTCTGTGCATTGGAGCTCTAACATAACTTGCTCTGCAAAAAAGCTCTAACACATGAAAATCTGTCTTCTGCAATGCAAATAACATTTCATTTCATGAGAAATAAATATCTTTCATGTACTTGAGCTTTGCTCTTAAAATTGCAGTAACCAACTTTCTCTCACTGAGAAAGAAGCTTTTCAGCATCTGTGGCCTTGCCTTCTCTTAATTTGCTTTGTTGCACTAAACACAGAATTAGTGTTCTCAGAAACTCTAAACTAGTGATTCTGTGCATTGGAGCTCTAACATAACTTGCTCTGCAAAAAAGCTCTAACACATGAAAATCTGTCTTCTGCAATGCAAATAACATTTCATTTCATGAGAAATAAATATCTTTCATGTACTTGAGCTTTGCTCTTAAAATTGCAGTAACCAACTTTCTCTCACTGAGAAAGAAGCTTTTCAGCATCTGTGGCCTTGCCTTCTCTTAATTTGCTCATTTGCACTGGACACAGCTTTAGTGTTCTCAGAAGATCTAAACTAGAGATTCTGTGCATTGGAGCTCTAACATAACTTGCTCTGCAAAAAAGCTCTAACACATGAAAATCTGTCTTCTGCATTGCAAATAACATTTCATTTCATGAGAAATAAATATCTTTCATGTACTTGAGCTTTGCTCTTAAAATTGCAGTAACCAACTTTCTCTCACTGAGAAAGAAGCTTTTCAGCATCTGTGGCCTTGCCTTCTCTTAATTTGCTTTGTTGCACTAAACACAGAATTAGTGTTCTCAGAAACTCTAAACTAGTGATTCTGTGCATTGGAGCTCTAACATAACTTGCTCTGCAAAAAAGCTCTAACACATGAAAATCTGTCTTCTGCATTGCAAATAACATTTCATTTCATGAGAAATAAATATCTTTCATGTTCTTGAGCTTTGCTCTTAAAATTGCAGTAACCAACTTTCTCTCACTGAGAAAGAAGCTTTTCAGCATCTGTGGCCTTGCCTTCTCTTAATTTGCTTTGTTGCACTAAACACAGAATTAGTGTTCTCAGAAACTCTAAACTAGTGATTCTGTGCATTGGAGCTCTAACATAACTTGCTCTGCAAAAAAGCTCTAACACATGAAAATCTGTCTTCTGCAATGCAAATAACATTTCATTTCATGAGAAATAAATATCTTTCATGTACTTGAGCTTTGCTCTTAAAATTGCAGTAACCAACTTTCTCTCACTGAGAAAGAAGCTTTTCAGCATCTGTGGCCTTGACTTCCCTTAATTTGCTTATTTGGACTAAAGACAACATTAGTGTTCTCAGAAACTCTAAACTAGTGATTCTGTGCATTGGAGCTCTAACATAACTTGCTCTGCAAAAAAGCTCTAACACATGAGAATCTGTCTTCTGCAATGCTAATAACATTTCATTTCATGAGAAATAAATATCTTTCATGTACTTGAGCTTTGCTCTTAAAATTGCAGTAACCAACTTTCTCTCACTGAGAAAGAAGCTTTTCAGCATCTGTGGCCTTGCCTTCTCTTAATTTGCTCATTTGCACTGGACACAGCATTAGTGTTCTCAGAAGATCTAAACTAGAGATTCTGTGCATTGGAGCTCTAACATAACTTGCTCTCCAGAAAAGCTCTAACACATGAAAATCTGTCTTCTGCATTGCAAATAACATTTCATTTCATGAGAAATAAATGTCTTTCATGTACTTGAACTTTGCTCTTATAATTGCAGTAACCAACTTTCTCTCACTGAGAAATAAGCTTTTCAGCATCTGTGGCCTTGCCTTCTCTTAATTTGCTTTGTTGCACTAAACACAGCATTAGTGTTCTCAGAAGCTGTAAACTAGCGATTCTGTGCATTGGAGCTCTAACATAACTTGCTCTGCAAAAAAGCTCTAACACATGACAATCTGTCTTCTGCATTGCAAATAACATTTCATTTCATGAGAAATAAATATCTTTCATGTACTTGAGCTTTGCTCTTAAAATTGCATTAACCAACTTTCTCTCAATGAGAAAGAAGCTTTTCAGCATCTGTGGCCTTGCCTTCTCTTAATTTGCTTATTTGGACTAAAGACAACATTAGTGTTCTCAGAAACTCTAAACTAGTGATTCTGTGCATTGGAGCTCTAACATATCTTGCTCTGCAAAAAAGCTCTAACATATGAAAATCTGTCTTCTGCTTTGCAAATAACATTTCATTTCATGAGAAATAAATATCTTTCATGTACTTGAGCTTTGCTCTTGAAATTGTATTAACCAACTTTCTCTCACTGAGAAATAAGCTTTTCAGCATCTGTGGCCTTGCCTTCTCGTAATTTGCTTATTTGCACTGGACACAGCATTAGTGTTCTCAGAAGCTCTAAACTGGTGATTCTGTGCATTGGAGCTCTAACATATCTTGCTCTGCAAAAAAGCTCTAACACATGAAAATCTGTCTTCTGCATTGCATATAACATTTATTTCATGAGAAATAAATATCTTTCATGTACTTGAGCTTTGCTCTTGAAATTGCATTAACCAACTTTCACTCACTGAGAAATAAGCTTTTCAGCATCTGTGGCCTTGCCTTCTCTTAATTTGCTTATTTGGACTAAAGACAGCATTAGTGTTCTCAGAAACTCTAAACTAGTGATTCTATGCATTGGAGCTCTAACATAACTTGCTCTGCAAAAAAGCTCTAATACATGAAAATCTGTCTTCTGCATTGCAAATAACATTTCATTTCATGAGAAAGAAACATCTTTCATGTACTTGAGCTTTGCTCTTAAAATTGCAGTAACCAACTTTCTCTCACTGAGAAAGAAGCTTTTCAGCATCTGTGGCCTTGCCTTCTCTTAATTTGCTCATTTGCACTGGACACAGCATTAGTGATCTCAGAAGCTCTAAACTAGTGATTCTGTGCATTGGAGCTCTAACATAACTTGCTCTGCAAAAAAGCTCTAACACATGACAATCTGTCTTCTGCATTGCAAATAACATTTCATTTCATGAGAAATAAATATCTTTCATGTACTTGAGCTTTGCTCTTAAAATTGCAGTAACCAACTTTCTCTCACTGAGAAAGAAGCTTTTCAGCATCTGTGGCCTTGCCTTCTCTTAATTTGCTTTGTTGCACTAAACAGAATTAGTGTTCTCAGAAACTCTAAACTAGTGATTCTGTGCATTGGAGCTCTAACATAACTTGCTCTGCAAAAAAGCTCTAACACATGAAAATCTGTCTTCTGCAATGCAAATAACATTTCATTTCATGAGAAATAAATATCTTTCATGTACTTGAGCTTTGCTCTTAAAATTGCATTAACCAACTTTCTCTCAATGAGAAAGAAGCTTTTCAGCATCTGTGGCCTTGCCTTCTCTTAATTTGCTTATTTGGACTAAAGACAGCATTAGTGTTCTCAGAAACTCTAAACTAGTGATTCTGTGCATTGGAGCTCTAACATAACTTGCTCTGCAAAAAAGCTCTAACACATGAAAATCTGTCTTCTGCATTGCAAATAACATTTCATTTCATGAGAAATAAATATCTTTCATGTACTTGAGCTTTGCTCTTGAAATTGCATTAACCAACTTTCTCTCACTGACAAATAAGCTTTTCAGCATCTGTGGCCTTGCCTTCTCGTAATTTGCTTATTTGCACTGGACACAGCATTAGTGTTCTCAGAAGCTCTAAACTAGTGATTCTGTGCATTGGAGCTCTAACATAACTTGCTCTGCAAAAAAACTCTAACACATGAAAATCTGTCTTCTGCATTGCAAATAACATTTCATTTCATGAGAAATAAATATCTTTCATGTACTTGAGCGTTGCTTTTAAAATTGCAGTAACCAACTTTCTCTCACTGAGAAAGAAGCATTTCAGCATCTGTGGCCTTGCCTTCTCTTAATTTGCTTATTTGCACTGGACACAGCATTAGTGTTCTCAGAAGCTCTAAACTAGTGATTCTGTGCATTGGAGCTCTAACATAACTTGCTCTGCAAAAAAGCTCTAACACATGAAAATCTGTCTTCTGCATTGCAACTAACATTTCATTTCATGAGAAATAAACATCTTTCATGTACTTGAGCTTTGCTCTTAAAATTGCAGTAACCAACTTTCTCTCACTGAGAAATAAGCTTTTCAGCATCTGTGGCCTTTGCCTTCTCTTAATTTGCTTTGTTGCACTAAACACAGCATTAGTGTTCTCAGAAGCTGTAAACTAGCGATTCTGTGCATTGGAGCTCTAACATAACTTGCTCTGCAAAAAAGCTCTAACACATGACAATCTGTCTTCTGCATTGCAAATAAGATTTCATTTCATGAGAAATAAATATCTTTCATGTACTTGAGCTTTGCTCTTAAAATTGCAGTAACCAACTTTCTCTCACTGAGAAAGAAGCTTTTCAGCATCTGTGGCCTTGCCTTCTCTTAATTTGCTTTGTTGCACTAAACACAGAATTAGTGTTCTCAGAAACTCTAATCTAGTGATTCTGTGCATTGGAGCTCTAACATAACTTGCTCTGCAAAAAAGCTCTAACACATGAAAATCTGTCTTCTGCAATGCAAATAACATTTCATTTCATGAGAAATAAATATCTTTCATGTACTTGAGCTTTGCTCTTAAAATTGCATTAACCAACTTTCTCTCAATGAGAAAGAAGCTTTTCAGCATCTGTGGCCTTGACTTCTCTTAATTTGCTTATTCTGACTAAAGACAGCATTAGTGTTCTCAGAAACTCTAAACTAGTGATTCTGTGCATTGGAGCTCTAACATAACTTGCTCTGCAAAAAAGCTCTAACACATGAAAATCTGTCTTCTGCATTGCAAATAACATTTCATTTCATGAGAAAGAAATGTATTTCATGTACTTGAACTTTGCTCTTAAAATTGCAGTAACCAACTTTCTCTCACTGAGAAAGAAGCTTTTCAGCATCTGTGGCCTTGCCTTCTCTTAATTTGCTTTGTTGCACTAAACACAGCATTAGTGTTCTCAGAAGCTGTAAACTAGGGATTCTGTGCATTGGAGCTCTAACATAACTTGCTCTCCAGAAAAGCTCTAACACATGAAAATCTGTCTTCTGCATTGCAAATAACATTTCATTTCATGAGAAATAAATGTATTTCATGTACTTGAACTTTGCTCTTAAAATTGCAGTAACCAACTTTCTCTCACTGAGAAAGAAGCTTTTCAGCATCTGTGGCCTTGCCTTCTCGTAATTTGCTTATTTGCACTGGACACAGCATTAGTGTTCTCAGAAGCTCTAAACTAGTGATTCTGTGCATTGGAGCTCTAACATAACTTGCTCTGCAAAAAAGCTCTAACACATGAAAATCTGTCTTCTGCATTGCAAATAACATTTCATTTCATGAGAAATAAATATATTTCATGTACTTGAGCTTTGCTCTTGAAATTGCATTAACCAACTTTCTCTCACTGAGAAAGAAGCTTTTCAGCATCTGTGGCCTTGCCTTCTCTTAATTTGCTTTGTTGCACTAAACACAGCATTAGTGTTCTCAAAAACTGTAAACTAGTGATTCTGTGCATTGGAGCTCTAACATAACTTGCTCTGCAATAAAGCTCTAACACATGAAAATCTGTCTTCTGCTTTGCAAATAACATTTCATTTCATGAGAAATAAATATCTTTCATGTACTTGAGCTTTGCTCTTAAAATTGCAGTAACCAACTTTCTCTCACTGAGAAAGAAGCTTTTCAGCATCTGTGACCTTGCCTTCTCTTAATTTGCTCATTTGCACTGGACACAGCATTAGTGTTCTCAGAAGCTCTAAACTAGCGATTCTGTGCATTGGAGCTCTAACATAACTTGCTCTGCAAAAAAGCTCTAACACATGAAAATCTGTCTTCTGCATTGCAAATAAAATTTCATTTCATGAGAAATAAACATCTTTCATGTACTTGAGCTTTGCTCTTAAAATTGCAGTAACCAACTTTCTCTCACTGAGAAAGAAGCTTTTCAGCATCTGTGGCCTTGCCTTCTCTTAATTTGCTTTGTTGCACTAAACACAGAATTAGTGTTCTCAGAAACTCTAATCTAGTGATTCTGTGCATTGGAGCTCTAACATAACTTGCTCTGCAAAAAAGCTCTAACACATGAAAATCTGTCTTCTGCAATGCAAATAACATTTCATTTCATGAGAAATAAATATCTTTCATGTACTTGAGCTTTGCTCTTAAAATTGCATTAACCAACTTTCTCTCAATGAGAAAGAAGCTTTTCAGCATCTGTGGCCTTGACTTCTCTTAATTTGCTTATTTGGACTAAAGACAGCGTTAGTGTTCTCAGAAACTCTAAACTAGTGATTCTGTGCATTGGAGCTCTAACATAACTTGCTCTGCAAAAAAGCTCTAACACATGAAAATCTGTCTTCTGCATTGCAAATAACATTTCATTTCATGAGAAAGAAACATCTTTCATGTACTTGAGCTTTGCTCTTGAAATTGCATTAACCAACTTTCTCTCACTGAGAAATAAGCTTTTCAGCATCTGTGGCCTTGCCTTCTCTTAATTTGCTTTGTTGCACTAAAGACAGCATTAGTGTTCTCAGAAGCTGTAAACTAGTGATTCTGTGCATTGGAGCTCTAACATAACTTGCTCTCCAGAAAAGCTCTAACACATGAAAATCTGTCTTCTGCATTGCAAATAACATTTCATTTCATGAGAAATAAATGTATTTCATGTACTTGAACTTTGCTCTTAAAATAGCATTAACCAACTTTCTCTCACTGAGAAATAAGCTTTTCAGCATCTGTGGCCTTGCCTTCTCTTAATTTGCTTTGTTGCACTAAACACAGCATTAGTGTTCTCAGAAGCTGTAAACTAGCGATTCATTCGAGCTCTAACATAACTTGCTCTGCAAAAAGAAATAAGCTTTTCAGCATCTGTGAAAAAATCACAATACACACAATCACAAAGTATCCTTTACACTACACAAAATAAGTGTTTCATCTATATAAATGTTTCATTCACAGTAACTGCCTTTCATAAAGCTTTTACTATCACGCTTGGTAAAAATCTTCTCTTCATCTTAGTATCTCAAATCTTCTCATTCAGTTTAATACATTTGTCTATTATTTAATCTAACTCATCTTAATTGTTAATCAGTGAATCATTTGGCATCTATAGATATCTAGATATCGATTCAATAGATATAGTTTCTAAAGAACTTGTTCGCAATTTAGGGATAACCAAATGTAATAAATAATTTTTTTTGCACTATAAGTGATTTATCTTAGATAATAAGCAATATTTTGTGTGTGTGTGGTTCAGGTAAACCCTATGTTATGGGAGAAAAATATCTCGACAAAGATGGCAATATCTGAAATCCTTGTCCTCGTGGGAGACTTTTTTTTTTCTATGAGAAAAAAAATTGTAAGTAGTAGGTTTAGGAGTAGGGTTAGTGTAGGGGATACAGTTTGTACAGTATAAAACGCATTACTCCTATGGAATGTCACCATAATGATAGTAATACCTGTTTGTTTGTGTGTGTGTGTGTGTGTGTGTGTATTACTGTAATTATTTCAGCAACCTTCTTACAGTTTTTTTGTCGCTTTGGTGCATTTCTCGAATCATCCTTAATATTTACAAAGAATATTTATGAGCATTTCTCAAAATAATTCATACAAACAGCTCCAGACAATAGATTACCTGCAAAAGCCTGTAACTTACTCAAAATCTTTAGTTCATCTCTCAAAAGTAAGTATTTATGTCAATGAACATATCAGTGCCATCAGAATGAAAAGTCCTTGTGTCATTGTTCACAAACAAGATAGTCAAGTCATGTTGTCAGTAAGTCAGAGTTGCACTCTGTTAGTATTACCTGATGTAAACTATGGCAACAGTTTTACTGTACTGAAATGCAGAAGGCAGTGCTTCTTATGTATGCCATATATCCTTTCAAAAGTACAAATTTACACATTACTGTATGTGGGATATTGATTGAAAGAGACTGTTTCGAAATGTTTGAATTATTGAGGATATGGTCGATCGCCCAATATTTAGCTGCACCCTTCAGCCATCATGATCCACAATAGTGGCCCTTATTTCATCCGATATGCACCTCTGTCCTTGGCCTCTTCTGCCTCTTCCTCTGTTTTGCTTCTGTACCCTTCATCCATTGTCAGAATTTGTAACCCTTGTGTTGTCCTCTGTCTATATGCTTTCCAATTGAAGATGAGATGCACCTTTGAGCTATTTCAGAGAACTAGTTTATAATTGGTTGATCTATATTCTCTTCATTAGTGAAAGTCTAGATTCACTTGCACAATTCAGCCACAGCCACAGCCACTGTGAACTTTTATCTTTGAAGTTTGAATGATTTGTCACATAAGTATTTCATTATTGGATAAGAATAACATCTTTTCTACTATTTTACTAACTGTATTACAGCACAAATAATGAAAAGCAGCATTTCCACCCTATTTCTTTACATACCAAAAACAAAACCCAACAACATTTACAAAATTTACTTGTAAAAAATAAAAATACATATAAAAAGTTAAGAAAAAATAAATATATAATAAAAATAAATAAATTCTGAAGCAATAATAAAAAAAAAAAAAAAAAAAAAAAAAAAAAAAACATCATTAGTTTAGTATAATGAGGTGCTGTATGTGCAGTATTGGAGTCCCAGCTGCTGCAGGAGTCTGTGGAGTTTGTATGTTCTCTCTGTGTTGATGTTGTTTTCTTCTGGGTTTCTCCCAGAATTCTGAGACATACAGGACAGGTGAACTGGAGACTGTAGTGAGTGTGAATATGAATGTGTGTGATGGACTGGCCATCTGTCCAGGGGCTTGTCCTGCCTATGACCCAGGAAAGGCTCCAGCCTCATGACCATACATAGGACAAGCGCTAGGAAAAATGTATGGAATAAATGGATGAATGTTCAGTACTGTGAGTGTTATAGGCCTCCCTCTCTCTGCCACTCTTTTTTCCCCCACCAATGTGTCTTTCCTGATCCATGTTTCCAAACCGAATCATTCCAAAGCCACCCATTTATCAAAAGATAACCAAAAAAGAAAGAAAGAAAGAAAGAAAGAAGAAGAAGACTAAATTTAGGACAACAAATTTGGCTTGGCTTTCAGCTGAAATTGCATTTAGTTGTGTTTGGAATAATTATTATTCAATTTCATCATAAATATTCTGCTAAGATTTTATATTTCAATATAATTCCTGCAGAAATGGACAGTTTGCCATCTTTCTGATTTGAATCTGCTTTTATCAGTTTTGAAAGCAGTGTAAAGCTTTCAAGCATCTGAAAATGTGCGGAAAATGTACAGTGTTTTGCAGTTTATGGAGTATGAATGACAAAATGTCATTGCATGCATTTTGTCTGAAAGCAATGAAAAATGATTCACAGTTTGGCCCACATAGACTTCTGTATCGCTGAATGTGTGAACAGTTTTGAAAATGTGGTTTCAGTATTGAACAATGCATGTTAGATATAATATAACTGTAATATACCAAGAAATGAAAAATATGTTAAAATGGCAAAAGAGGCTCTTAAACCAAATAATCCTACTGTTACAGTTTTGTTAAGCAGAATGGAAAAGTATAGTCGAAGCAGCTTGCAAGAAAATTGGAAGGACAATAGAACAGGAAGATATTTTTATAATACACAAAACAGCATAAGACAAAGTAAAATTATTCACAATTTAAGTAGAGAAGATCATTTTAACAAGAATAAGGATGGCTCATACAAAACTTTATTCTACACATCGTATAAAAAAAACACAGTACACTGTTCGTTTAGGGTTTACACTCCCCAGACAGTAAAATGTGATTTTGTAACATGGTACATGGTAATGTAATTTTGTAATGTAATATTAATGTAATATCACTCACTTTACTAATGTTTTTCCTCTACATTTGTGCAGTTTTGGGAGGATTTATATTATTTTTTAAGTTTATAGTAAATGTAATTTTTTTGTACAATGTATAGTGTAGTAAGAGATGTAGCTTCTTTTCACAAGTTTTTTTTGTTTGTTTTTTAAATTTAGATTTAAGATAAGACATTATAAAATTATTATTGTAACATTAATGATTATCAAAATGTAGTTTTTTTTTTTGTACTGAAGTATCTTTTATTTATTTTATTTTTTTTACATTTATGACACATTGTTACAATCCATCTTGAACATGGTGTTATATGTGTATGTATTTGTTCTCCATCGTGGACTTTGTCGACATTGCTGTGTCACAATGCTGATTTTTTATTTTAAAAAAAAGAGAGAGCAGCTTGTGTCATCTAACTTTTTCATTTATTATGAATGATTTGGTGGGACTTTTTCCACATTTTTTTCACAAAACTTACAAGCAGATATAATTTTCCTTTCTTCTTATTTATTTATTCATTTATTTATGAATAAATAAATTTCATTTTCATAAAGGGTACTTTTTTTTCAGCAAATGCCCATTTGGGTCTCAAAAGGCCTCCAACAGAGCATAAGGGTTGAACACGAAACAAGGATCTGGTCAAAATTTAAAGTTTTAAAGTTTATTAAGAACAGTGAACTTAAGTATATAATCTAGATATTATCATGTACACCTAGACTGTGTGTGTACTCAATTATTCTCTGGGAAAATTTATTATTGGTTGGAGAAGATTCAGTTGCTGCCCACCTTTGCTAGAAAACATATTTATTTATTTATTTTTATTCATAAATGCAAATGTATGAAGACAAAAAGACAAATCTTTTTCTGTATTCAAAAGTTTAAGAAAGAGACTTTATTTGTAACTACTTTCCACTATTGGAATAAATTAAAATTAGTTTTTTTGTTGGAATAATAAAGAGACTTTGGTTTTTAGAAACAGAATGAACTATTTCTTGAAATATAGGCTATGTAATTTTATTATTATTTATTTGTTTACGTGCCTTACTTAATATTAGTTAATTTGCATTTATCAATGCCATTATAGATGTGTATTTTGTTCATTATGTTTAAAAACACATTCGCTTAGACTGAAGTCACTTCACACTCCAGTACAGTAGGAGGCGGAATGCACTTAAAAAGTCGGTATGCGATCCGCCAAAAAAAAAAAAAAAAAAAACACAGAAGAAGAAGAAGAAGAAGACATCTCGCGATATGTGTTGTGTTTATGGAACAGCTATCGCGCGCGCGCGCTGTTGCAGGTTTCTATGTCTGCTTGTTTTACTTATATTATAACGAAAACACAGTTATATATTAATAGTTTAATTGTATTTTTTCTGCTTTGAAGTGCAGGATATTCTAGAGAAATATTATTCTGTCGTTGTCTGTATTCGTCGTGCTCCGAGTTAAGATCAATGTTAGCCCGCTCTCTTTTTTCATGCTAACGTTAGCAGTCGACGGACTGAACATTTTGACGATTTCATTTTTATCAAACTCTTCGGAATAAATAATTCATCATGGGCTACTTAAAGTTAATAGAGATAGAAAACTTTAAGTCTTACAAAGGCAGACAGATAATCGGGCCTTTCCACAAGTTTACAGCGATTATTGGGCCGAATGGATCAGGTAAGTGTGTTCGCTTATAATAATTATAACACTTTTAACGAACGTTGTGAACGATAATCACATTTTTAATCATAATAACGACACAACGCATTCATTAATATTCGGTATTTAACTTTAATTCGAATAAGAGCCAGGTAAGTGTATGTATAAAATGTTTGTTTGTATGCTGTCAAATTCTTAAATTTCATCAACATTATTTTATTGTTGCTTGTAACGTTAACTGTTTTATGTGTTTTTATTTGCATGTAAGGTGACCTTGAGTGTCATGTAAGGCGCCAATAAATAAAATGTATTATTATTATTAGTGGGGGGAAAAGTACACAAATTTCATCCTTAAGTAAAAGTTGTCCAATAAAATACCAAAGTAAAGGTACAACGTATCTGATTTTGAAAATACTTAAGCATTAAGAAAGTAAAAGTAAATAAAATTCAGTATTCACTGTTAACTAGTTGTCTATTAGCATGCATGCATCACTAGGGTATTTTTGGCTGATTATATAGTACATATTAATGCCTTATTTTGCTTGACGATATTCTGGATCCCTTAACCCTACCCAATGTCTAAAGATAACTACTACAACAGCTACCTTACTATCAATAAGCAGCAAATTAGGAGCTTACTGAGGGAAAACTCTTATGTATATAATGAGCAAATACATCTTCCAAACTGTTTTTATCTTATCCTGAATCACTACAATATGCCTATAATAAGTGGTTATATTCAAACTGCTTTAGACCTGTCGGGACGATGCCCGCTGCAGAATAGCCCAGTACTTGCATGACTCGTCATATCCATAAACAGAGAAAAGTTGCTCCGGCTACAGTATTCTTCCAAGATGCAAACAGTTTTGTTTATTAAAGGGGTGGTTGATTGCGATTTCACTTTTTTAACATTAGTTAGTGTGTAATGTTGCTGTTTGAGCATAAACAATATCTGCAGAGTTGCAACGCTGAAAGTTCAATGCAAACGGAGATATCGTCTTTTAAAATTCTGGCAGTTTAATGCCTACAAAAACGACAGGTAAGGGACTACAACGAGTTACTTCCCGGGTCTGATACATCACAGACCCAGATAAACCCCGCCCCCGGGAACACGCAGCAAAGGGGGCGAGGCCATGCTGCGCTGCTTTAGAGAAGAGGAAGAGAAAACTGGGGATGCATGTAAAAATCTATTCATATGAATCGCGATTCTGTCTTCTAACGATTCTAATGGATTCTCAAGTTTCAAAATCATTAAAGCAACGGTTCTTAATACTGTTACTCTGTCGCCCTGCTCTGCATCTCTCTCTCTCTCTCTCTCTCTCTCTCTCGCTCTCATTCAGATCGTCAGATCAGCTCCAACAAACTGTTCCAATTATACACTTATTTTCACACAGCAATGAGAAGCATTATAAATGGACACGCGTGCGGTTGCTGTGCTGTATTAAAGCTTTAATCAGGATAAAACCGTATATTAAAAGCTAACAGAAGCAGTAGCATTTACAAATAGCAGTGTATTTAAAAGTATGAGACAACAACAACCAAACATACCATTAAGAGCCGTGCTTGCACAGGTTCTGCACGATCCTCTTCACTAATATCCTCTGGGTCTCAATCGGGCTGAAATTGATAAGCATTATAGACAACGCCACTGTTTACAATTCAACCGGAGCACATGCCGCTGAGGCGAGGGGCGGGACGTTCAGACGTGCAGTAGAGGCGGTTTAGCCAATCACAACATACTGAGCCAGCTAACCAATCTGAGCCCATCGAGGGAGGGCTTCATAAAAACAGGAAATAAATCGAGGCGTTTGTCAGAGAAGGGACAGAGAGGTGTGGAATAAAGGTAAATTATGTGAAAAATAATGCGTTTTTTAAAAAAACAAGCATGAACACATGCTAGACTGCACCCCATAAACACAGTCAAGCCTAGAAAAAAAAACAGTCAACCACCCCTTTAACTGCTAGAGCACCAAAAGTGACATAGTGTGCCTTTAAGATCAGATGTATGAAAATGTCATATCACAATTATTGTGACTAAAATCATCATGGTTATCATCATTGTTATGGTATTGTTAATGTCCTGGGAATGTCAAAACAAAACAAAAATATTTCACCAAGTTTAATACCAAAATCAAACAAACAATAAAAATTAGCAGCACTATACACAAAAGCAAAAATGTATCTGCTCTGTAATATACTTTATTATCTTTTTTTCTTTTCAATCGATATCAGTTAATCAAGGGAATCAATTAAAATCGATATTTTCAACCCAGGTCTGTTGTTCTTCACACTCTGTGTGATATGCGTTTGTACCGTGATTAGTCTCAGTTCTAACAAATCATATGGATGATCTGTTTTGGCGATGAAAACAAAGCATCATATAGACAATTGGAGTGCCAGCTTCTGCTAATGCGCAGCGCAGGCTTTGTTGTCTGTCTTGTGTCTGTGTTTGTGTGTCATTCTGGAAGTTCACAACCAAAATGCTAAATGACGATGTTGACTACAGGAACAAAGGTTAGCAGAAGAAGATGTTTATCTCTGTGAAGCTTCATTGTTAAAGGGGTCATCGGATGCCCATTTTCCACAGTTTGATATGATTACTTAGGGTCTTAATGAAAAGTCTAGGCCTATAACTTACTTTGGTTAAATTTTCTCAGTGGTAGTGTAAAACAACACCCTTTTTACCCTGTCAAATACAGCTCTGTTTACAGCAAGCTGTTTTGTTGCATATTCCTTTAAATGCAAAAGATCAGGCCGCTTTCCAGTGTAGAGCTTGTTGGAGCCATGAGTACGGTGCTGACAGGATCCGTTCTGAGCTGGTGGTAGGATGAAAAGGCCAAGGTTATGGACAGGAAATCTTTCGAAGAGGCATTCATTACTGCTTTTCTTTCATACAACTACCTTTTAAGGATAAGCTCCTGGTCCAGAAGCCAGGAGAATGCCTGAGAGATTTTACCCCTGGGTTGCTGGACTGTGAACACAGTGGACTGTTTGGGGAAAAAAGAGCTACTGACAGAAGGTCGACAGTCTGAGTAATATTAAGGAGAAGACCACTAAAAGAACTGTAATTTCTTCAAAAACTTGGCTGGAGTCTCCGTATAGCTCAAAGCGATGATGTGAAATTGTTTCTCCTAGTGCCTGTGATGGTAAAAGAGGTGAAGTCAGTGGTAGACACTGGAAATACCTACACACTGATGAAGGAGAACCTGTGGATGAGGATTGAGTAATTTTATTTCTCGGTAACGATATGTATTGTGATAGTAATTTTTGCTTTAAATAAGGTTTTTATGATTTCTAAATTTCATAATTCAAAAAACCAACAAACAACGAATAAAATTAGCAGCGCTTATCACTTTTTGTTTGCATAAACATTAAAATAACATTAAAAATGATGGCCAAAAAATATTGGTTGGGTGACTTACATCATGTTATCTACTAACATGTACAAATTTACAAATTTGACATAAGATGACATATTTAATAAGGTTAGAAAAAATGCCCTAGGTGAAAAAATCTCTTAATTTAAATCAATTAATTTAAGGGGGCAAATATTACCCCATAATGGGAAAGTTAATTTCTGTAATTTTTTGGAAGATGATTCTAAACTTTATACTGCGCTGCTGTTTTAATTAATTTTTTTGCCCAAGTGCAGCTTTTGTTTTGTTTATATAGACATCATTTACTCACAGTCTTCCGAACAACATCGAACATCTGAATGCCATATCAAGACTTACCGAAGCCAATCTCACACTGAGCATGAAGAAATGTAATTTCTTCAAATGGCAGCTGAAAATGATTGTACCCATAGTCTTAGACAAAGGATTGGAGATTCAAAGAAGACCCATGCCCATTGCAGAGTATCCTCCACCCAACGACCTCAAAGCCCTGCAATGTTTTCTTGGTCTGGTCGGCTGGTGTCACAAATTCATTCCCCTTTTTGCAGAATTCATCACTCAGTTAAACCGCTTAAAGAAGAAAAGCGTCAAAAAGGAATGAACCCTCAAATGCCAGCATGGATGCCATCAAATGAGCACCCATCTGTCCTGGTGTAGCTTGACCTCAACCAACCATCCAGGTGCATACAGATGCCATTGAGGCCATTCTCACCCAACAGTCAGCTGAAGGGGAAAGAGTGGTGACATATGCTTCATGGACATGGATGCTTGAAGAGTCCACTTGAGGAATAACAGGAAAAAAATCCAATCTTGGGATGCTATAGGTTCTGCTGAGTCTGTTGAAGTAGCCTGGTAGTTGTTAGTCTGTATAGATGTCTGGAAGTACATCAAATGCAGTGACATCTGTCAAAAATACAAACCTGAAAACACCAAACCCAGCGGATGATTGCAAAGCACACAGCGGAACTGAGACACACTGGAGATTGATCTAATGGGGCCATTCCCACTTGGTAAAAACATAACGCCTTCTAGTCATTAAAGATGGCAAGACAAAGAAATTTGTAAGAATCCTCAGGGAAGAAATCTTTACCTGTCCCAAATACCTAATTTCCAACCGAAAACCTATGTAGCATTGTTGCATAAAGCAAGCTTTATTTATATTCTCCTTCAGTTAACTGAGTCAACACTTTACGCACACCTGGGGGTAGATTTCACCAAATCAGATTGTCTTTTTAAAATGGCACAGCTTTTTATAAAGAAACATTCATATATACAGTATGCAAACTGTAAGCATAACAACTACACTTTTAATCAAGCTTTGATGATATAACTTAAGAGATGAAACAGTGTGAAAATTTCTTATCACAATTATTGTGACCAAAATGATCTTGGTTATCAGTATTATCACAGTATTGTTAAAATGTTGGAAATAGGGCTGCACGATATTGGAAAGAACTCACATTGCGATATTTTGTTTTTCTGCAATATATATTGTGATATGAAGAAGAAAAAAAACAGATGATTTTAATATCTCTGTTTGGAAAAAAAAAATCAATGATTGGGGTGATTTTATAGGTGAGTAAATCAGCATAGAAAATAAACAAATTACAACCATAGCATCTGCGTGGCTCTTACCTTGTCTACACCTTACGCGCGCGACGCCACAAAATACTGTAGAACCCATAATCAGTGATGCTGTCTGTCTACACTGGATGCATGCGCGGCACGACAAATTCCCGCTCTAATCCCGGTCTAAATCCCCGCTCTAACTGATGCCTCGCTCTATTTATGATGTACTGACACAAAAGTTCAAATGATTTGTAACAGTAGCTTTGTCGCGTCCAGTGTAGACAGACTTTGGGGCCATAGGCCGTTCACATGTCGTGGCTAAAAATGCATGGAAAACACCAGCCGCGCTGCTTTCTCCTTCTTTCCAAAGCGCTCTGGAGCTTGCGCTTTCGTGGCTTCTGCCGTTGCTAAGCAACCGTGATCAGCGCTCTCCTCGACAACGCGGAAGTTTCAGCAAAGGATAAATGGATTTCCAGCAGTGTCTGTGTGTGAGCAAAGAAAACAATCAGTATATATATATATATATATATATATATATACGAAAAGTATAGGCCTACTAAACATCGCACATCCTGCGATGTGACTATTGCAGATGCGCACATCGCGATATCGATGCTGAAACGATATATCGTGCAGCCCTAGTTGGAAATGTTCAAAAATTGTTCATACACTGAAATAATTTAGAGTTCTATATTGAAAAACAACAAATTGATTTACATTATCTACTAAAGTTGACAAAAGTTTTTGCTAAATTATAAACCTTACATTTCAGCCTTTAAATAACTTAAGAAAAGGATTAGTCAAAATGCTAAATTCTAGGCATTTGATTTTATAGGCTCCATAAACATATGATACCTTACTATCCAAAGTGTTGAGATGTTTAGAATACACGTTAACTTGTTTTCCATACACTGGTTAAAATTAAGATTTTTCTTTTTTTTGCGCTGAATTTGTATATTACCTGTTTGCTTGGTGATCGATTGGTTTGTGTATTTCACACTTGGCGGCTGATGCTGTGAAAGTGCACCTATATATGTTGTTCTCTCTGTTGTACCAAAAACATAGTGAACCATGACTTGTATCGTTACACCCCATAATAGTAGCAGCCACATCACAATGTTAAAAGCAAAGATCTTATCTGCCTCAATTTTGATCATTATCCAGCATGATTTGAGAATAATTCAAGAATTGTCAAGATTTTTTTTTCAGTGTTTATTTTTTATTCTGTGCTGAATTACATCTGTCTGTAATAGTGTTGCATTCTAAGCTTTTTGAGTTTTTTATTTTTATTTTTTATGTTTATCTAATGCAAACTTTTTATTCCTAGGCAAATCAAATCTCATGGATGCCATCAGCTTTGTTCTGGCAGAAAAGACCAGTAACTTGCGTGTAAAGACATTGAAGGATTTGATTCATGGAGCTCCAGTGGGTAAACCTGCAGCTAACCGAGCATTTGTAACCATGATGTACCAGCAGGACAATGGACAGGAGCTTTCATTTTCCAGAATCATCATAGGTACTTCACACATTTTGGAAACATTGTGTTTTTAAAGGAAAGAAACCGAAAGCGGCACAGTTTATCTCGATTATCATGTTTTCATAATCATTGGAAGTCAAAATTAAAACTAAAATTAAAATAATATTATAGCCCTACGCACAGTTGACATGTCTTTGATTGACTGCAATGTTCAGTTGATTCAAAAACATGCTACAAGTAGGTAATTTGAGACCACAGGAGTAGACAATTTTCTGATTAATTGTGCAGCCATAGAATGGAGTGTTCAGAATGCTCTCTTGTCTCTTAAGAATCATTCATTTTCTTGCTTTCTGTTTATGTCTTGTGTAGGTTCCTCATCAGAGTACCGCATCAATAATAAAGTGGTGGGTCTGTCTGAATACAGTGAGGAACTGGAGAAACTGGGAATCCTCATCAAGGCCAGAAACTTCCTTGTCTTTCAGGTAATTAGAGCTGCTGCTTTGTAATTTTTCAATTTTAAAGGTAAATCGTAATTTCTGTGCACCAAACTGAATTGATTATCTGTTTGTTTGACAAGCAGTTCTGTTTGATAAGGCTAGTGGAACAGAAATGATATGCTATAAAATGTGAAATTGTCAGTTTTCACCATTGCCGGTCAGATAATGGTGTGGGAGGTTGACATGTATAGGACTTGTGATTTGATTGTAACCGTAGGCATAAGCTTCAATAATTATTGAATTAAAAAAAAAAAGTTTATGGCTTTATGAAGGATAATAAAATATTGTTGTCTAGTTTTTTCATTAATTTCCTAGGCTGTGGTGGTCCATGGCGAGCTTTCTTTTAAATATTAACAAATCAGGCAATTATATAATGAAGAAATGTAAGATTAATAGATAATTCCTTTTCACAAAGTTAGAATGTTCTGCACTTTGGGGCGGCCATGCTGGATTTAGTTCAGGCTGACTAAACAATCACAGGAAACTTGAACCATGTCATGTGAACTACATACTCAAAACAGACCCAACTATGATTAACCCTTGTGCGTCAATAAAAAAAAGTTACACATAGGTCCATAGTGGACAAAAATGTCCATGTCAAAAAACTGTCATAAAAATTTGAAGCTTGGGAGCACAGACTTAAGTTTGGTCTCATTTTAAAGAAGACCCATGGCAGATTATTTTTGAAGTTCAAAAAGTGAAACCAAAAAAATGTTATAGAGGTTTAAGTTTATGAAAATGATTTATGAATAATATTTTATATAAAATATATATTTTGTGAAACATGTTGAACTCTAAACCTGCTAGTAAATCAAAGCCATAACTCTAAACAAGTTGTGTTCCAAATTTGAGGTTGATATCTCAAAAAATTAGCTCTCAGTAAGATTCCCCATTAGATGCCAGCAAAACTCCGCTGGTGCACACAGTGGTTGGATTTGTGATTTGCAGTAGAGTTTTTCTCTCTCAAATATTACAAGAACACACACGCACTCATACACACAATTTTTTTTGACACGCATACTAACCACACTCTGACATCCATACCAACACACCATTATTTATCCAATTGGCTCTATAATATGCAGAAGCAGAAAACAGGAATAAAGCGAGTATTTGCTTTATAGGCCAAACCTGCAAAAAATGGCACCATCTGGTAAAAAAAAATAGTAAAAACTTAAATTTTAAAGCCTTGCAAACAGAATAAAAGCCTATTAACAAAAAATGCATAATTTTACAGTTAAATGGCACTGCGATTAAAAATAGCAGTTTTAATGGGTTTCAATGGGGAAATTTTTGTCCAAAAGGTCCTGAGAAGAACTATTTTTTGTGCCTAGTGCAAAATAGATTTATTAAAGGAAATGGGGGTGAAATAAAGTTACAATAAAAATACACACCTGTGCCAAAATGTATGCAGCTGGCAATAACACAGGCAAAATGATAAAAAAAAAACTAAAAAAACTGAAAAGGACAAAAATGTCCAAAAGGTCGCACAAGGGTTAAATATTATTGGGTGAGAACCCTCTCTCATTCTTTCTTCAAGAGACTACTCAGATGGTAGTCTCTTGAAGAAGTAGTTTTTTACCATAGATACAGTGGTCAGATTAATTGCCATCCTAAAAAAGATGCAATGCATAAACATACAGTAGCATACAGTCAGGAAGTATCTAAGTCAGGGGTGTCAAACTCTTTTTCACCGAGGGCCACTTCAACATTATGGCTGCCATCCAAGGGCCGGTTGTAACCGTAAGACTGTACAAATGTTACTACTCCTTATTGTTAAATAACTGTCTCTTTATTTTATTATTACTTATTTAAGTGACAAATATTGTATATGCATTTGTATAGATGGAAAAATAGGCCTATATTTTATTGCCCTGTGTTATTTTAACATAAATCCTTTTAATTTATCAGGTTAAGAAATGCACATTACTCCATAAATCAAAGTAAATAAAGACAAATATCATCACACACAAGTCATTACGTTAACTTTGTTAAAAACCTGTTTGTTACATTTATGGTACAACAAATAATTGTGAGCTGCTAATAACGTGTGGCAGATATGGCATTTAAAAAAAACAAATGAGCCCGGTCTCATAA
Organism: Schizothorax lantsangensis; assembly: GCA_027422415.1. Classification (NCBI taxonomy): domain Eukaryota; kingdom Metazoa; phylum Chordata; class Actinopteri; order Cypriniformes; family Cyprinidae; genus Schizothorax; species Schizothorax lantsangensis. The sequence continues at coordinate 739,939 of CM049862.1, forward strand.
AAATGCGTATCAATGGCACGATTTTCTGTTCCTATTTGGCGTGAAATTTATACGCAGAAATTGACTCTGGCGTGCATATGATACACAATCAATGCATGAAGTAGAAAAAAAGACGGCGGTACTCAACCCCACTCCCCCACCCAAAAATAAATACAAACTATAGTACTAAAAAATACTTTTTAATTTTCATAATTCGCAATGAATGTATATAGTGCCACAAAGAAATAAATAGATTTATAATTGTTTGCAATTCAATTACATTTATTTGTATAGCACTTTTCATGATACACTGTTGCAAAGCAGCTTCACAGAAAATGAACATGTCTACATTACATTTAGTAGTTTACAGCACTTTTAATAATAAAATTGCACAAGTCAATCTGCGCTACCAAACAGGGAGGGGAGACACAGGGGGACGCCAAAAGACCTCTAAACGAGCTACCTTGACATGACTGATCCAGAATTACTAAACCACTGACTACTGCGTAATCTAAAACCCCTTCAGCCAGCATCCAGTATAAAACCAAATTGATCCAGTGCTTTTAAGCCAAATAGCTTGCTGATTTTTTTTATACTGACATCTGTATGCGAGTACTATTATCTCTGCTATCTCTGATGAAATCGGCCGCTGTTTTGAACTTACTGTTTGAATGCATTCGCTTACTGGATGCTTAGACATTCCAGGAGTTTACCGGTTGATCTGATCACAAGAAAAACCTGCTTTTTCATTTTTATAATGTATTGTTTTCATTAAAATTTACTGATTCAGATTAGTAATTATTTTACTACTCTTCCATCATCAACGGAAAAACCCCACTCCCCTAATCCTAACCATTGCGTATCATGTGCACACCAAAGTCCATTTCTGCATATAAATAGAATGCCATATAGAAACAGAAATTTGTGGTATTGATACGCACTTTCATAATTTACGAAATAAAGCAGCATAGATTTTTATTTTAAGACAATGATATGCTCTCATGGGCCACATACAATGATGTGGTGGAATAGAGTTTGTCACGTGATCTAAGTGTAGAGAAATACAGTGTTTATGGTGTTTTTTACCCCCCCAGGGTGCGGTCGAGTCAATTGCCATGAAGAACCCCAAAGAGAGAACTGCTCTGTTTGAAGAGATTTCTCGTTCTGGAGAGCTTGCTCAAGAGTATGACAGATGCAAGAAAGAAATGGTAAAGGCTGAGGAGGACACGCAGTTTAACTACCATCGCAAGAAAAACATCGCTGCTGAGCGAAAGGAAGCCAAGCAAGAGAAAGATGAGGTGGGCTCCTAATGTAGTCATACTAGTAAATTATTCTTTCATTAATGTAGTAATAGATTTATTTGGGTGTTGAAAACCCCGAAGGCACACATGCAATTATAAGTTCATAATCTTAGCTGGGTTCTCCATGTGTTGTGCCCAGGCGGAGCGCTACCAACGGCTTAAAGATGAAGTGGTGCGTGCTCATGTACAGTTACAGCTCTTTAAACTGTACCACAATGAATCAGAGATTGAGAAACTGAACCGAGAGCTGGCCCACCGCAACAAAGAGATTGATAAGGACAGAAAACGCATGGACCGTGTGGAGGACGAGCTGAAAGATAAGAAGAAAGAGCTGGGCAGAATGATGAGAGACCAGCAGATGATTGAGAAGGAGATCAAGTGAGTCTGAAACAGAGGGTCAAATGTTTGTCAATGAATAGTTTTTTTTATGACAAACAACAACAACGACCGTCTTTAGCCAAGGCAGTCCATAGAACCGTTTGCAGGAAAAGTATGAGATTTTGCACACTGATTGAGGAGTCTTAACATTAACCACAGCAAATGTGGAGTCTGTAATTCAAAACATCAGCTTAAAGTTGCACTCACATTTAAGCTAATACCTTTTGAACCATAAGGGCTAGTAACAAGATTCCTTGGCTCAAGATGATTTATTGCACTCTGTCATGAACATTTGGTTATCCACCATACTAAACAAGTTAACTGATACTGAATTCCTTATTTTCATGATTATCATTATTTTACTGCATCCCTACTTTTTAATTTACTATTTGATATATTTGTTTTACATTGCATATTTGTCTTTGCTGAAGTCTTGAAGTAGTCCCAAAGAGGCACAAAATCACTTTCACAGACTTTTACATTAAATGTTCCCTCCTGGTGGAATGACCTGCCCAACTCAATCCAAGCAGCTGAGTCCATAGCCATCTTCAAGAATCGGCTAAAACACATCTCTTCCATCTTTATTTGACCCTCTAACTCTAGCACTCTCTATAGGCCTTTATCACACTTCCGCGTTCGAAAAGCGGAAGATTCAAATAGTAGCGTAAAAGAACTTCAGCTGCAGCCTTTATCAATGGCTGTGTCCATAGCACGGTATTGTTGTGGATTATTTATGTAGAATTCAGCACATATACATCTTCTAAAGACACCAATCTCAGTTTACAACAATTAATTGAGTATTATGAAACGAAGGAATATGTTGTCACGATATCCCGATGCGTATTTTTTTACTTAAACAGGAGCGCACAAGCCATACTGTATGTGTATAGGCAACTCTTCACAGTCTGATCTCCTTATTTCATTACAGAACAGCGAGAAAACTATACAAACAGCATATCACATTAATAAGCATTAGAATTAGCCAAAGCTTAAAACATTAATTATGACTAAAGGCTGTATAGAAGGATTAAATTAAAGGTTTAGGGCAAACTTGTTGTATTAAAAATAATGCTCACATTTTTCCACGCGCTGACTTTATGATGCAATCCTCTATAATTGCATCAAATTGAAGTTGTTCAAATAAAGAAATATGTCCAGCCCATAGACGATAATTAAAAATAAGTTTGATCATCTTAATCGAGTTATATTCTCCGTGATTGCGTGCAACATTTGAATATCATTATACTGTGAACAAGAGCGGGAGGTTAATCACCATAAATATAATTAAAAAATAAACAAAATAATATTAAAAATAAAATTAAATCAGTCAGAGTATTCCTCTGGCAGTAACTTGAGCTGCGTGCTCTTCATTAATCTTCATTAAGTTGCTTCGCTCAGATAGGCTAATGTTACACATTAAAATGAAGGGTGACATGATACATGGTATGGAATCTGTATAAATACGCAGTTTTAACATTAACGTTTATTGCGTCAATGTTCAACTAAGCTAAATTAGTTTAATTTTCTTCACAAAACTGGCGTCTGTCCATTGACAAAGCAGGTGGAAATTCCTTTACGCTACTAATCGGAGCCGGATGTGACGACACGCTGACTGTGATAAAGTATTCTAATTCTATTCTTAAAAAAAAAAACTTCTCTTTTAGACTTGCACTCTATTCATTTACTAACTGCTTGTTTTCTTAAAAAAACAAACAAACAAACACTAGCTTCTCTATTCTTTTTGTATTCTATCTATTTATTTTATTTTTATTTATTATACAATTAACAAAAGCAAAAAAGGCCCGTAACACTAGATTGCTCTATTCTTTTTCTATTCTATCCGTTTTCTTTTTATTTATTATATAATTTTAAAAAATCCCTTGCTATGTGTACTACGTTATACGTTATATAGCTTTTGCATATCATTGTTCTTTTGTTGATTTTGATTGCTTCCATTGTCCTCATTTGTAAGTCGCTTTGGATAAAAGTGTCTGCTGAATGTAAATGTAGTCCCACATCTTTTGTGTAATCAAAATGTAATCGATGTGAAATTGAGAAACCACCTGCTGGGTCATAGGACATGATGATTGGCAGATTATAGTCATCATCTGACCAAGCAGAGCATGCTTAAATTCTAATATGCCCTGAAAACTATAAATAAAAATAGCTTAAAAGACAAACAATAATGTAGAGCCCTGAGCTCTTGCAGAATTGATCAGGGCAGGCTAAGAAGATAAAAATTATTCTCTAATTGATCACATCTGATAATATATGATTAGAGCCCAGCTAATAGATGGTAATTAATTTTGTCTGACATGTTGACAGGGAGAAGGATGCAGACCTTAATCAGAAGAGGCCTCTGTACATTAAAGCCAAGGAGAACACTTCTCACAAGATCAAGAAACTGGAGGCTGCCCGTAAATCACTGCAGAACGCCCAGAAGTGCTACAAAAAACGCAAGGGAGACATGGAGGAGCTAGACAGTGAACAGGGGGCGGTGGAGATGGCCAGACAGGAGTTTGAGGAGCGAATGGAGGAGGAGGCTCAAAGTCAGGGACAAGATCTACAGCTGGAAGAGAACCAGGTACAGCTGACTGAGGGTATATACTGTGAAAAATGCAACGCATTTATTGCCTGTGCAAGTGAATTTTGTTAGACCGCTGTTGTGTACAGAGTTTGCCTACTGCCTTTGATCATGTGCTACAGTTTTCTGTTGTCTGCACCAAGTATTGTTCAGATGTTTAATTTGAAGACTTTTTTATGAAAAAAATAATTTTGTGCTTTCATAAAAGGAAATTTAGTGTGAAAAACAAATGTTTTCACTTGTACCATTAAATTTTAATATTAGTGGAAAAATAACCTGTTTAATCCTGCCAGTAATTTGCTTATCTTAAAGATTAAGCCGCACAAATACAGTATAAGTGCACAATCAGTAAAGGCTTCCTGAACAGATTTCAATAACAGCTTCTTTAAGTCTTTGCTGTTAAGAATTAGTGCTGTCAAATGATTAAAAGTTTTTGTTTACATATGTGTGTATACTGTATATATTTATTATGTTTATATAAATACAAACACATGCATGTATATATTTAAGAAAAATGTTATGTTTATATATTTATATATAATTTAATATGTATATATATATGTATAAAGGTAAATATTTTCAGAATATATACTGTATGTGTGTGTATTTATATAAACATAATAAATATACACAGTACACACACATATATTATGTAAACAAAACTTTTATTTTGGATGCGATTAATCGTTTGACCGCAATATTAAGAATACTAAGTTAAATATGACTGTTTTCTTTGTTTGTGTTTAGGTTAAGGCATATCACCGTCTGAAGGAGGAGGCGAGCAAGCGAGCTGCTACACTAGCTCAGGAGCTAGAGAAATTCAACAGAGACCAAAAAGCTGACCAGGATCGTCTGGACCTGGAGGAGAGGAAGAAAATAGAAACAGAGGTGCAAAGCGTTTCTGTGGGCTTAATTGATACAGTGGAAATAAACAAACACGGCAGCTTGATTTGTTGTGATTGTGGTTATCGATAGGCCAAGATCAAGCAGAAGATCAGAGAGATCGAGGAGAACCAGAAGCGCATTGAGAAGCTGGAGGACTACATCACCACCAGCAGGTACAAACACTTTACAAAGCCACATCTGATTTGGCCAACAGCTGTTATTGTTCGTGTCATTTCTCCTTTTCTCCTCCTGTTTCCAGACAGTCTCTGGACGAGCAGAAGAGGATGGAGGAGGAGCTCACAGAAGAGGTGGAACAGGCCAAACGAAGAATAGATGAGATTAACACGGAGCTGAACCAGGTAAGAGTTCAGAAAGGCAAGCGCTAAAATACTTCTTCATATACATTGACAAGTATGCAGTCATATCATTGTGAGACTGTAGTTTAGCTCTCAGTCTCCAAAGTAAACCAAATGATGTGCCTCTCGGATGTTTTAAATGGAGGGAGTGATTTATTACATTTTTTTCCCTCAAATACTTTGAGAAAATAAGCTGTCACAATGGACAAAATAAACTGTACTTACAGTGGCATGCTAAAGTTTGGGAACCCCTTGCAGAATCTGAAAATGTGAATAGTTTTAACAAAATAAGAGAGATCATACAAAATGCATGTTATTTTTTATTTAGTACTGTCCTGAGTAAGACATTTTACATAAAATATGTTTACATATAGTCCACAAGACAAAAAATAGCTGAAATTATTCAAATAACCCCCTTCAAAAGTTTGGGAACCCTTGGTTCTTAATACTGTGTGAGGTTACCTGGATGATCCACGACTGTTCTTTTGTTTTGTGTTGGTTGTTCATGAGTCCCTTGTTTGTTCTGAACAGTTGAACTGAGCACTGTTCTTCAGACAAATCCTCCACGTTCTGTAGATTCTGCAGTTTTCCAGCATTTTTGCATATTTGAACCCTTTCCAGCAGTGACTGTATGATTTTGAGATCCATCTTTTCACACTGAGGACAATTGATGGACTCAAACACAACTATTAAAAAAGGTTCAAACATTCACTGATGCTCCAGAAGGAAACACGATGCATTAAGAGCCGGGGGTGAAAACTTTTTGAATTTGAAGATCAAGGTAAATTGTACTTAATTTGTCTTCCGGGAAACATGCAAGTATCTTCTGTTGCTTCCGAAGGGCAGTAATAAATGGAAAAAAATATATATTTCAACAAAAGAAAAAAGTTGGAAATCTTCATCCCGTTCAAAAGTTTTCAACAGCCAGCTCTTAATGCATCGTGTTTCCTTCTGGAGCATCAGTGAATGTTTGAACCTTTTTTAATAGTCGTGTTTGAGTCCATCAATTGTCCTCAGTGTGAAAAGATGGATCTCAAAATCATACAGTCACTGCTGGAAAGGGTTCAAATATGCAAAAATGCTGGAAAACTGCAGAATCTACAGAACGTGGAGGATTTGTCTGAAGAACAGTGCTCAGTTCAACTGTTCAGAACAAACAAGGGACTCATGAACAACCAACACAAAACAAAAGAACAGTTGTGGATCATCCAGGTAACCTCACACAGTATTAAGAACCAAGGGTTCCCAAACTTTTGAAGGGGGTTATTTTAATAATTTCAGCTATTTTTTGTCTTGTGGACTATATGTAAACATATTTTATGTAAAATATCTTACTCAGGACAGTACTAAATAAAAAATAACATGCATTTTGTATGATCCCTCTTATTTTGTTAAAATTATTCACATTTTCACAGATTCTACAAGGGGTTCCCAAACTTTCGCATGCCACTGTACATGAATAAATCCTGACTATATCAACAAATGTGAGGTTTGGGTGGGGGTCTCTTTAACAAATAAAAACCAAATATATATATTAGGGATGTCAATTTTCGATCATTTCCATAATCGATCTAGAGCTGTCGCGATTCGTCGATTTTAGTCGACTAGTCGATTTTTAAAAATCATCGACTTCATTTTGCTGGCGTCGACTAACCGGCAAAATACCGGAAGTGCCGCATTTCACAGACGAGAATCCATAAAACACATTATTAGACTATTTTCCAAGGCTGCATGATATTAAACCCATTTAAAAATCATAATTAAGCATAATTGTGAATTCACAAACGCTATGATTTAATTAATTATATGCGATGCAGTGCAGTTCTAACACAGTATATGCGCTTTAAATATTTACATGCGTGTAGGTTACGTATGTGCGTCTCACAGCGGCTCCGTTCACAGTAGCTCCACAGGAACTGTTATCATTTACATGTGTGGAGCGTCTCAAACTCCATCTCTGCATGTTGTTGTGAGTTTGTGTTCATTATAACGTTCATCTGGGAACGCAACGTGCGCCATTTCATCTTTGTAAGGTAAATCATTTATAAACCTGTGCAAACACAGGAGAATATATCGCGATTTCAAAATAAAAGCTCAAACACTCACTCTGAGGTTACACGTTTTTATGTCCACATATTTACATTTACATTTAATCATTTAGCAGACGCTTTTATCCAAAGCGACGTACAAATGAGGAGAACAATAGAAGCAATCAGACCATCGAGCGAGCAACAGTATACAAGTGCCATGACAAGTTTCAGTTAGTCTAGCACAGTACACATAGCTAGGAATTTTTTTTTTTTTTTTTTTTTTTTTTCATTAAATAGAATAGGTAAGTGTTAGTATTAGTTAGTCAGGTGCTGGCGAAAAAGATGTGTCTTTTAGATGTTTTTTGAAAATGGCTAAAGACCCAGCTGGTCGAATTGAGATCGGGAGGTCATTCCACCAGCTGGGCATAGTCCAGGAAAAGGTACGTGAGAGTGATTTGGTACCTCTTTGGGATGGCACCACAAGGCGTCCGTAATGCATAACTTACAATTCACAGGTATATTCTCCATCTGTAAATGTTAGAAAGCCATGGAAATATTTCCATTTTGCTGTCAGAAGTGCATGAGCTTTTGCTTTGCGATTCTCTGCTAAACTTCACAGACTTCATTTAGAATGAGCGCCGCCGTGCGCATGCGTGCCAAACAGACGGCGCGCAATGAAATAGGAGCGCAATAACTCTGACTAAAATATACATTTTGCTGAAATATTTGTAGTTGTAGCCTGTGATGCCTCTTACGTGCTTTTCGGAAAAACAAAGGACAAATATTTTAATCGATCGCTCAGGCATGGCACCGAAATGAGGCACCGAAATCTGCGTTCTGATTCGGTTCTAGTACATACCGGTTACATAGGTACCGGTGCCATATTGGTACCGGGTTTCGGTACCCAACAGGGCTCGACAGTGCGAGCATTTCACTCGCATTTGCGACTAAAAATAGATGTGTGCGAACTGGAAAATGTATTTAGGAGCATGAGTGCGAATACAAAACAGCCTAACTTATACAGTGGCCAATAACAAACGTATTAATTTCTTCAGTTTATTTATGGAAAAATAGCAATACAGCCTCATGATTACTGAACTTTAAAAAGGCAACGGTTTAATTTAAATGAGCACAGATGAGAAGAAAGGCGGAGCGAGTGAAAGAGAAGCGCTGAATGACGCACATTCGCCACTAGAGGGAGCTGGCGTTACCCCGGTAACCCTGTAAACACAGCAGCTGGCGTTACCCCGGTAACCCTGTAAACACAGCAGCTGCGCTACTTTCCTAACTGTGTAAATGTTTCACAGTCATTTAGATATTTATATTCGCTTTAGTCTTCACAATAGCACCTAATAATTAATACTTAAAGACTTAATGAGCTATTTATTTTCAAACTTAATGAGCTATTTATAAAAAAATAAAAAATCGAACCTAAAACATGGCCTATCCACTGATCTATAAGAGAGAACAGAGGGCCTATCTATATATTGACTGATTCGTTGTTATTGTTCAGCAACAGGTTCCATTAGTTAACATGAAAAAAACAATTACCGCATTTATTAATCATTTTCATGTTCATTTCAACTTTTAATAATACATTATAAAATCAAAAGTTGTGTCTGCTAATATTATTCGATGGAGCAAACTAACTAATTTGTATTTTTATTAATTAACATTAACAAAGAATATTAACTACTGCAACAATTAGCTATTGCACTTTGTTAGTTAATGTTAACCTGCTTTAACTAATGTTAACAAATGAGTCCTTATTGTAAAGTGTTACCTATTGTTCTTTCGTTCATTTGATCAATCTTTTGCACTCTAATCTTGAAACACTTGTTTATTTATATTTTTGTATATATATATTTTTTAAATAAAGTCTTTCTTTAGTAAATTATCTTTAATAAAGTTATTTAACCTGTGAGGAGGACAACACTTTTTTTTCACTTCGAAATTATATATTGTGATAAAAAAAAAACATACGTTGACAAGCTTCAATGACTATTGTGAAAATGTAAAACTGTCACCTAATGTACATACAGTTTAATAGGGCTATAACTAATTACATAATTAGCCTATTAAATAAAGTCTGAAACAAAATTAGGTGAGCGTCAAGCCCTGCCCAACCCTAATTACAATAGTCCAGTCTGGAGAGAACAAGAGCTTGGACAAGGAGTTGTGCGGCTTGCTCTGACAGGAAGGGCCTAATCTTCCTAATGTCATATATTGCACTTCATGGTTCATTCAAATGAAGAGTTTTTGTGGGGGTGGCTTTATATGAATGCATCTCTGAAAGGAACTGATTGTCTTCTGAAAAGTTTTGAAAGCATTTTCTCTTCATCATACCCTTTTCTATAATTCTGAATAAAGTAGTTAGTTTTTTTTAGTGCTGCTTCATGAAAGTCATAATGAATTTTTTATTTAAAAAAAAAAAATTAAGAAACCTGATTAATCTCTTAACCTAATTGATAGTCTCTGGAGTATCCACAACCATGCCAAGAATGACACATTTGATGAGATGTGCTTTAATCACTATGTAACTGATGGAAACTGTAACGGGTGCAGAAAAGCTTTTAGAGGAAAGAATGAAAGGTTATTCAATGGGGAAAAAAAGCTGTCATTTGCTCAACTCTATGATATATTTCATGCAGGTGATGGAGCAGCTGGGTGATGCTCGTATCGACAGACAGGAGAACAGCAGACAGCAGCGTAAGGCTGAGATTCTGGAGAGTATCAAGAGGCTGTATCCTGGATCAGTGGTGAGAAGCGACTTCTTACTGTTCACAGTGTCATTGCATATATGTGACCCTGGAGCACAAAACCAGTCTTAAGTCGCTGGGGTAGCAATAGCCAAAAATACATTGCATGGGTCAAAATTATTGATTTTTCTTTTATGCCAAAAATCATTAGGACATTAAGAAAAGATCATGTTCCATGAAGATATTTTGTAAATTTCTTACTGTAAATAAATCAAAACTAATTTTTTGATTAGTAATATGCATTGCTAAGAAAATCATTTGGACAACTTTAAAGGCGATTTTCTCAATATTTAGATTTTTTTGCACCCTAAGATTCCAGATTTTTCAAATAGTTGTATCTCGGCCAAACAAACAAGTAGTTGTGTCCTATCCTAATAAACCATACATCAATGTAAAGCTTATTTATTCAGCTTTCAGATGATGTATAAATCTCAATTTCGGAAAATTGACCCTTATGACTGGTTTTGTGGTCCAGGGTCACATATGTGTCTTACTGTGCTGTGCTGTATGCTCACATATGGTCATCTCATTTTCCAGTACGGGAGAATGATTGACCTGTGCCAGCCCACACAGAAGAAATTTCAGATTGCTGTTACTAAAGTTCTGGGCAAAAACATGGATGCCATCATTGTGGACTCTGAGAAGACTGGTCGTGACTGTATCCAGTACATAAAAGAGCAGCGTGGGGAACCAGAGACCTTCCTGCCCCTGGACTACCTGGAGGTGATGTCACTGGATTTTTATTTCACTGAATGTTGTGCTTGAGCAAGATGGCTCATGTATTATAATGTCCTCAACAGGTCAGGCCCACAGATGAGAAACTGCGTGAGCTGCGTGGTGCTAAATTGGTGATTGATGTAATTCGATACGAGCCGCCACATATTAAGAAAGCCCTGCAATATGCCTGTGGAAATGCCCTGGTCTGTGAAAACGTGGAGGATGCTCGCAGGATTGCCTTTGGAGGACCATACAGACACAAGGTACAAAGTAAAAAAATTGGATTATGTCAAAAAACCAGCTATAGGATAGGTTTTGAGTGCATTAGATTGTTGGAGACTGGAGTCCATAGATGTGCCGTCCAAGGCCTGTAACACCACAGGGACTACTCCAAACACTGTAGAAACCCAAAACATTATTATGATGAATCTTTCTTAGACATTACTCACTTTTTTCAAAAATGATTTTTTTTGTTTGAATTTGGTAGTTTATTGGTTCTGGATCATGTGTTGTTTTTTAGACTGTGGCTCTAGATGGGACATTATTCCAGAAGTCTGGAGTGATCTCCGGAGGTGCCAGTGATCTGAAGGCCAAAGCGCGGCGCTGGGATGAGAAAGCCGTTGATAAACTGAAAGACAGAAAGGAAAAGCTCACAGATGAGCTCAAAGTAAGTAATTCTGAATCCGAAGGATGTTAATGCGATGTGGGCAAGGAGATTTGCCGTTGACTGATTGGATCGAGTGTTTGTGTGTGAATATCAGGAGCAAATGAAGGCGAAGAGAAAGGAGGCAGAGCTGCGTCAGGTGCAGTCTCAAGCTCATGGTTTGCAGATGAGACTTAAATACTCTCAGAGTGATCTGGAGCAAACCAAGACCAGACACCTGTCCCTAAACATGCAGGTACCCACCACTTATTCAGCTTGTGTTGTTCCAAACTGCTGCCAGAAAAATGCTGCTTACTGCTTTTATAAAAAGTGAAAGAAATAAGACACTGATGTTCAATAATAATAATAATAATCAAAAAAACATTCTTTTGTGATGTAATGGTTTATTCACCTAATTACAAACCATTTATGGTTGTGAAGCTGCATTGCCATTTACATTTATGCATTTAGCAGACGCTTTTATCCAAAGCGACTTACAGTGCATTCCGGCTATACATGTTTTTTTTATCACTATGTGTGTTCCCTGGGAATCGAACCCACAACCTTTTGCGCTGCTAACACAATGCTCTACCACTGAGCCACAGGAACACTTAACACATTAATATTAAGTTTAACTGGTGTTTGGTCACAGGTGTGTATTTAACAGCATTTTGTAGCAGCTTTGAATGTGGCCCATCCAGTCGTAAACTGGAGTCAGAACTATTCTGTTGTCCTGCTTGTTTTCTTTTCTCATCAGAAGGGACTTACTACAGTAGAGATATTTGTCACACATTTTGTTATTGGGGTGATTTCAGGAAAAGTCAAAGCTGGAGAGTGAACTTGCTAACTTCGCTCCACGCATTAATGACATTAAGAGAATCATCCAGTCACGAGAGAGAGAAATGAAAGACCTGAAAGACCGCATGAATGTGGTAGGACACAGTATGGTTATCTAAAAACAACTTTCCCATGGTTAATTTATCACCTGTCTTCAGTCTTGTTGGTGTTTGTCTTTTATTCCAGGTGGAGGATGAGGTGTTTGTAGAGTTCTGTAAAGAGATTGGAGTTCGTAACATTCGTGAATTTGAAGAAGAAAAAGTCAAGAGACAGAATGAGATTGCAAAGAAACGGTGAGATCATAGAAGAAATCTTTGCTCTTTGATTTTTTTTTTTTTTTTTTTTTGTGCATTCCAAAAATGAATATATTTCTGCACATTTTCCACCCAAATTCCCATCATATCCATATTCAGAAAGGCACGGAAAACAAATAACGATTGCTAACGGTTGCCTGTTACATTACAGTACAATGTTTTTACTTACCACATAAACAGAGTAAGGATCCTGTGCACCACGGACAAACATCTAATCTTGTAAAATGTGTGGTAAGCTACCGCATAGTATCATAGTAGATGGTGCGATCGCAAATCTCGAAAGTGAAACTAAAAGGCGATCATGCATTCAAAAGTAGTTTCAATGCCAGGCTTAATAACGGCTCCCTGATGCCCGCAATTTATATACAGTGTAATTACCCAATGATATAACTGCGAGAGAAATTATTGAAACATTTATTTTCCTCCCATCTCATATTTATTCCCTTTAGGGGTTGTGTAGTACACGTCATTTTCTTTCCGAACACGTATTGGGATGTGGGCGGATTGCGGGGGGTATGGGGGATCGTGGGATCACGATGCCAGCTCAACATCATGATGTCTATCAGCCATCGGCGATGAAAGATGGCATCGTCTATCGGCCCGACCCTAGTTGGCAGTACTTAACAGTTGTAGTTCTCGGATGCAAATAGTTGATGTATCTTCTGATTAATCCTTTCCTCAAACTCTCTGGTAGCCTGGAATTTGAGACTCAGAAGACACGTCTGGCTATCCAGCTGGACTATGAGAAGAACCAGCTGAAGGAAGACCAGGAGAAGGTGATCATGTGGGAACAAACGGTCAAGAAAGATGAGAATGAGATAGAGAGACTTAAGAAGGTAGAGAACATTCAGATACTCGCATAATGATACACCTTTAAGCCTAGAAATTATGTTTGATCTCATTGAATCTAATTCATTTAATATTTCCCAACAGGAAGAACAAAGGAACATGAAGATCATTGATGAAACCATGGCACAGCTGCAGGATCTGAAAAACCAGCACCTGGCCAAGAAATCTGAGGTTAATGATAAAAATCATGAAATGGAGGAGATCCGCAAGAAACTGGGGGGTGCCAACAAGTGAGCCCTTTCACTGTTTTATTCTACACATGCATAGATGATCCATTAAGCATGTTTTATTGGATTGTGCTGGTTTTAACTCATTGAGAATTTTATTTTTTTTATTCAGTTAACTTTTTTTGTAGAGATTTTTAACAGAGTTGAGCCAAATACAGTTTTGGAGTTTCTAGCAAAAATAAATGATAAAAACATGATATAATTTAGCCATAATATTTCTCACCACGAAAATAGCCACAGAAGCTGGAATGGCGTTAAACGCAAAGAAACAAACAAACATGCATAGATGTTTTCAAGATGATGTAAGGAAAAACGTTTGTGTTTATCTAGGGAGTTGACGCAGCTGCAGAAGGAGGTGACGGCCATTGAGACCAAGCTGGAGCAAAAACGCAGTGACAGACACAATCTTCTGCAGGCTTGTAAGATGCAGGACATCAGACTTCCCCTCCGATCAGGAACTATGGATGACATCAGCCAGGAAGAGGTGTGTGCCAGGCTAATCCATGACAAAATAAACTCAAAATTATGAACTACCAATCAGAAGTTTGGACACTTGATCAATCAATTTGTGTTTTTATGATCTTAAAATAATTTTGATCTAGAAGTGTATGCTTGAAATTAGTTGTGTAGATACTCTCTGTACTCTTTTGCCTTATGTGGAGTAGATAAAGAAGAACATAAGTCAATAAATGTCCAGAGTTAACTGGAACTTCATTAGTTTAAAAATATAACCCAGACAAAAAATCTCAAACATAAAAGATTCATGTTTTTTTCCCTGCATAATTCTCATTCTTGTAATGTTCCACATTTGACAGTTTTCATGACATAAAACTATTTTAAAATAAAGCTTCATTTTACAAAGTGAAAAATAATCCTGTTAAAGAACAAGTAGGTGTATTAAAGCTTTTTACTAGTGTATTACATAAGCCCACCTAACATCTTGCTTGTGTTTGTGCTTTAGGGCAGTTCTCAGGCTGAGGAGAGCCTCAGCAGCAGTCAGAAGACATCTAGCACTGTCCTAGCCAAGGAAGCTCTTATCGAGATTGACTACAGCAGCTTGTCAGAGGACCTAAAAGTACATCAGTGCTTGCATCTTTAGACTATCATTACACTACTATGTTTATGCTATCATGAGTGTTATGGTGTGTTGAGATTGTGATGTGACTGATGCTTTGCAGGACTCACTGTCAGATGAGGAGATCAAGGCGGAGATGAACACATTACAACAGAGACTCAATGAGCAGCAGAGCATCCTGCAGAGGATCAGTGCTCCCAACATGAAAGCCATGGAGAAACTAGAGAGCGTTAGAGACAAATTCCAGGAGACCAGTGACGGTCAGTCATTCCGAGCTTATGCTGTAAAATTAATCCAAATAAAATTGCAATTGCGGTGATAAAGCACAAAAGACTGCAATTTAAATACATCTGTTTGTCAGTTCTAAGAATGCAATAAACATACTTGTGTTCTTGTGAATGCCGGTCTCGCTGACCTTGAAAGAACAAACATATACACACTGGAGAATGTAGAATGCATCTGTTGAAGTTTTGAGATTTCTTTTGAGATTTCTTGTTGCAAAACTTACCATCCCATCACGGAGTACGTTTACAACAATATTCCGATTTTAACACAATTAAGACAATACGAGATTCTTGATTACCTTAATCCAGCTAAAGTCATACTCGATGTAAATACAAATCGAATTAAGACATGTACGGTTTTATTTTTTGGTTATCCCTTTAAAAAGTTTAGCCTTGCAGAGTGGGACTTATCATTCTCTCTCGCTCAGCTTGTCTGTGTTTTGCAGCATTCCTAACATGCATTTACTGTCTTTTTTGTATGTTTGAACATGATAGAGTTTGAAGCTGCAAGGAAGAGGGCGAAGAAAGCCAAGCAGGCATTTGAACAGATAAAGAAGGAGAGATTTGACCGTTTCAACGCATGCTTTGAGTCTGTGGCCACCAACATTGATGAGATATATAAATCTCTGTCCCGCAACAGCAGTGCACAGGTACTTAAACAATGACACATCAACAAACAATCAACTTTAAAAAGTTTGCTAAGGACACACTTCTTCCACAAGCACTTAACCTCTACACAGCCTTAAACCAATGCACACACAAAAAATATTCTCTTCTTTGAATTTCACCTTTGTTTACTATATGATTCTTATTATATAGTCTACTAAATTATGGATAGCCACAAACAAAGTTCTCAATTTTAATGGCAGCACCTTACTTGTTAGGACAGGCAGTTTGACATAGAGGTGATACATTTTGGAGTTATATTTTTATCTAAATTATTTGCTGCTTATTTGTAAGTTATTTGCTTTGGGGAAAAACATCTCTTGAGTGCATTGAACAGCACAAGCACTCTTGACACAGCAATCTATGGAGTTACTTTTGTGTCTTTTTTTATGCAATCAAACATAATAGGTTTGAGAGCAAAATTAAAAAGAAAAGAAAAAATGGAAATATGCAAATAGAAAATGTTCTTTTAAGGTTGTTTTTAATTACAATAATAAAGTATTTGAAAAAAAACATGGTTCCACTATTTTAAGGAGCCCTTGTTACAGTGCAATTATACATTTAAGTGCCGAGTAGGGCTGCAACAATTGATTATTTTTATAATTGATTAATCTAACGAATACTAAAACAATTAATCAACTAACGTCGTTTATTTCACTGATTAATCAGTAGGCTTTGCTCTTGCAGTTTGTTCAAATATTGAGTTATACATATTCATATAAATTTAGAGCTTCTTTATAGCAGAAAAATAAGTTGTAATTCTTACTAAAAGCGACACTGACACTGAATTTTCATGTTTAATACTGTAAAGCTGCTTACTTTAAATCAATCTATTGCATAAGTGATTATATACAGAAATGTGACGTGACGACTGAGTCCTGATTGCAGAGCTTGTGCAAACATATCCACATTGCTATGATCCGATGCTTTCTGAACTGCTGTTTTCTCAGCGGCTGTGAGCAGCACACATTTACATATTCATCTAAACGTCAATCTCAGTAGCATCGGGATGTCCGCTAATAGTAAACCTCTGCTTATGGTTATCAAACCTCTTTTTACCCCAAGCATATTTTTATTTGTAGATTTGTAAAACTTTCCCACACTCTAACGTAGGGCTGGGCGATATGGCCAAAAAAAATTTCACGATAATTTTTCTCATATCAGTCGATATCGATAATTATCACGATAAATGTCAAATCTTTATTTCTTTCAAGTTTAAAGCCAGAATTTTGCTCCAAAGTGAAAGTTGTAGAAACCTGGGCCCGTATTCATGAAAAATCTTAGTGCTAAGAGTTGCTCCTAGTAACAAAATTCTAAGAAAATTCTTAGAAATGTGGGTGTTTCCTCTTAAATTTAAAGAAAAGATCCTAGTAAAGATAAAAGTAATTCAGAAAGCATCTTAACCCTTAAAAGAGGTCTTAAGGTCCGAAATTGTTAGGAGTACGGACGAGGACTTTTAAGAGGCTTAAGAGTTTCTTAAGCAGTGGAGAAAATGGATGAAACATGAAGAGGGAGAAGAAATGTGTTGCACATTAACTACATTAACATATTTGGCAACTGGAAAAATGCAACTATGCAGCAGCGATGATTTGGGTCTGTTACAGCACTTTCAGAACCTTATTGTGTCGCTGTTCATTTCCTATAAAATACGTTAAGTATGACAGCATGGCAAATAAAAAATAAAGAATATAATGTGTGTGCGCATTGCTTGACAGTGTGTGCGCGCGCGAGAGAGAGAGTACGGTAAAACAGGAAAAATTACGTGTAATTTCAAAGTGAAGGCTTATAATAAACCCTACTCTTAAAAGCGCTCTTACTTCCTTCTTGGACAACCAACCAATCACAGTCTTCAAAAGACTGTGTCATAGCTAGCAACGGGGTCAGCCCCGCCTCCTCACTAAGATAAAAGTTTTTGTCTTTTCCTCGCTCAGAGTTGCTCTCAGATTGGTCCTGAATCACTTTTAAGCTAAGACTCCTAGCTAGAAATTTTTAAGCTAAATTAGGAGCTCTTTGAGAGGATTCTTAGAATCTTTATGAATACGGGCCCAGACCATTAATTTTCCTTAAAATAAATATTCAACTAGAAAAATTCATTTCTGAGTTGCTGCATGTTCTAATGAGTGATATTGTTTCAAATCAAGAAACAGGTTCGGGTTGCCTGAAATATATAATCAATGAAATGATATATCACTTTTTATAAAGTCTCTTAGAAATGCACATTTGATAGTAGCTTGAGTAAGACAGCTTTGTTCATTATCAAAATCAGTAACATCTGTAAAAATTGTAGCAACCTCAGTTTTATATGGTTAAATTTATTATTAAAAATATTATTATTAAATGTATATTATTTTTTTTATTAAGCATTGGTCTCCCATAGTAGCATACATTTAAATCATGATAAACAGTTAAAACCACACATATAACACCTCAATACCATGGTAAAAAATATAACTATGGTTTTTAGGTAGCCTATTTGTAAAGATGCAAAGATAAAACTAATTGCTAATTGAAGTCATTTTCAGGTATTTTCTTTATCAAGTTAGTGTCTATGAGATGATTAGGTTTGCAATGACTAAGACAA
Source organism: Schizothorax lantsangensis (assembly GCA_027422415.1). Classification (NCBI taxonomy): domain Eukaryota; kingdom Metazoa; phylum Chordata; class Actinopteri; order Cypriniformes; family Cyprinidae; genus Schizothorax; species Schizothorax lantsangensis. Next base: position 758,404 of record CM049862.1, read on the forward strand.
GTATTTTTTTCCACTGGTGTTCATGTTTGTGTGTTTTTTGCCAGGCGTTTTTGGGGCCTGAGAACCCAGAGGAGCCATATCTGGATGGTATCAACTATAACTGTGTAGCCCCAGGCAAACGTTTCAGGCCCATGGACAACCTGTCTGGAGGAGAAAAGACTGTGGCGGCTCTAGCCTTACTGTTTGCCATTCACAGGTATGTACAGCACATATTTACCCCAAGGTTATTTTCGTAAACGAAAACTGAAACTAAGACTAAAAGTATTGGTCAAAAAACATTTTCGTAAACCGAAATAAAATTACAATTTTTAAATAAATGAAAAACTAAAACTAAACGAAACTAACAACACTAACTGAAAAACTAACTAAAATAAAATAATTAGCAAAAATAAATAATCGTGTTCGTGATTTAATAAGCTCTCATTCTGTGTCAGAAAATCGGACCTGTGGTTGTTTGGGGAAATAGTGCGCTTCATGCACGTGAGCTGCGTCCTAAGCAGCTATTCACAGAGAATGCGTTTTTGCATTTAAAAAACAAGACGCGGGCTATGAAATGGGAAATAACTATAAAACATGACATGGGAAATAATAATAATGCACACCTTACAGCGCACGAACGTTTAAAAGCGTGCTTGACGTGCGAGAACAACATGAGAGTGAGTTAACAGACACAGAATTCAAATTTTTGGATGAATTGACTTTAGTGAATAGTCATTTTGTCACGCTTTGCGATTACTATGGTAACGTCCACCTCAAGTCCATAACACGAGCACTGCCTTGACTGTATAAAACGCATCCAAACTGAGAGAAAGCGATTGCCGCGCTGTGTTTTCACCGCTTGCCGTGTTGTGTAAAAGGGGCTTCATCTGAAGCGCGTGCACGCTGGAGCAGCTTGTCAAAGTTAAGTGCAAACATCATTTAAATCACCATATCGCATATATGTTTGAGTAGTATGAGGTTTCAAAGCATTTTATATTGTTTCTTCTTATTGTGTACGTTCATAGAGGGAGAGACGGGACATACAGTAGTGTGCACCGGTGGCTCGTCTGTGCAAAAGATCCAACAAATAAACGCATTGAAAACACAGATGAACAAAAATAAAGTTTACAGAGTTTCAATGACGATTGCAAAGAACATGCCTGCGTCCCAATGTCCATGCTAAATTCTATGTGGTATTAGTCATTTTTAATAATATTTAGGGCAGATATGAATAATATGCACATTGGGACGCAGGGCATGTTTCTTCAAATCCAGCACTGGAGGGCCTTTGTCCTGCAGAATTTAGCACCAACCCTGATAAAAACTAAAATTGCCTGATGCTGTCTACTAACTCTGAAAACCTTGACTAGCTTGTTGTTTGTAAACTATTGGCATATTAAACAAGATTACATCTTTAGTATGAATGAATATGAACATGTATACAATTTATTAATTCATATTCATAAGTTGCATATTTTTGGTTTTTGTTGAATTGTAAATTATTTTATTTTCATTATTAAGAGGTTTGCACAAGAGAGTTCACTGTAAACTGCAAACATGCAACTTTGCTAAAATTAAATGTCTTGGTTTGGTCTACACTGGAAGTGTTCCATTAACTCTGTTAAACTATAATTACTAAAACTAAAACTGAAACTAAAATATATAAAAACTAAATAGAATAAAAACTAAACTAAAACTAACAAAACCATTAATGAAACTAACTAAAACTAAACCGAAATTATAGGAAATTTGAAAACTATATTAAAATAAAAACTAATTTAAAAATTCAAAACTATAATATCCTTGATTTACCCTCATGTCAAATCACATCCTTCATCAGACAGTAACTGATACAATGTCTTTACCTCTACAGCTATAAGCCTGCTCCCTTCTTTGTGCTGGATGAGATTGATGCAGCCCTGGACAATACCAACATTGGCAAGGTTTGTTTCACACCAGGGTTTATTACAGTAACTGCTTGAAGTCTCACACACACAAATATACAGGTGTATATTAGAAAAATACAGGTGTATATTTGTCAGATATTGCATCTGCAATATGATGAACATTTAAGATATTGTATTGCTGCTGCTTAGATATCAAGGCAACAAAAATGGCACGTCAAAATCCTTAATTTCTAAATCTTAAAGTTGTGAAGGAATAGTTGACCTTATAATGAAAATTGTAAATCATATACTCTCCTTTGTCGTTCACAGACTCGCAGGATTTTGTTTCTTCTGTAGAATTTGTGTAATTTTAGAATTACATTTGATGTTAAAATTTGTGCAGCAGCCGTTAAAAATAACAAACTCTATACTCTGTAAATGTCATAAATTAAAATGTATCTGCATATTTCCATTTCCCAAAACAATTTATTTTTATGTTAAACCTTTATGGTGCAGTGTAGATTGAAACATGGATTCATGGATGACCCTTTATGGTGCAGTGTAGATTGAAACATGGATTCATGGATGACCCTTTATGGTGCAGTGTAGATTGAAACATGGATTCATGGATGACCCTTTATGGTGCAGTGTAGATTGAAACATGGATTCATGGATGACCCTTTATGGTGCAGTGTAGATTGATTCATGGATGACCCTTTTTTTTATATTAAAACAGATCAGTAGACAATAAAACACGAGTAAAATAGTATATACTTGTCATAGATCATATTGTATCTTCTTATAACCCAAAAATTTAAAAATTGTCATCCTTCACTAACCATTATGTGTGTTGTTTAGGTTGCAAACTACATCAAGGATCAGTCAGTGCAGAACTTCCAGGCTGTAGTGATCTCCCTCAAAGAGGAGTTTTACACTAAAGCAGACTCCCTGATCGGAGTCTATCCAGAGGTAAGATTCTTACTTGCAACATGTGTTCGTTACTGTGCTTTTTATATATATATATATATATATATATATATACATAATATTGTGGCATGACTTTGAATCAACATCTCAATGAAACTGCTTAGGGGTGGGCGGTATGACAAAAAAACAATAATTCCTACCCAACAATAATTCTGGATTAAATATACATTAAATCTTGCAATTGAGAAACCACATACAGATTTCATAATACTCAAATTGACATAGTTGTCAACTGAAGGTAGCCATTATATTATTTTACATAAATTCAACTTTAGTGCTTTATACAATACATATTGTGTCAAAGCAGCTTTACAGTATTAATAAATGAGGCAAGGGTGTAGAGTTACATTCAAGCTATTTTAAGGCATGAGAAAATTATTTTCACAAGAAAAACATTTAAATATGTAATTTTGATGATCAAAGATGAGTTTTAAGGGATAACATTTTTGACTACAAGGGTACTTAAAGACAAAAACGGCTGTGTTTATGATATACTGACAGTTTTCTGCATACTGGTCAATAAATATGAAAGAAGTCAGTTCTGGCCTAGAACAACCTTTTCCACAGTGGAAATGCACAGAACGGTTTGAGAACGGACACAAACCGGGAACCGCTGCATGCAAACAAGACAAAGTTCTTTCCGTTCCTGCACTTAAATCATTTTAAATCACATTAAAATGCAAACGCAGGAATAGTTAAGCAGAATCAAAATTAGGGCTGGGCGATATATCGAACGCGATGCATGCGCATCTCGTCAGTAAAGCCGGTTCCGTGATTAGTAGTAAATCTCCATCACCATGACCATCGTGTTCGATATATCGCCCAGCCCTAATCGAAATGGACACGTCTTAGGGCGTTCACACTTGGCGTCTTTTTTGACAAGAAAAAGTTGACGAGCACTTTAGTAAAATAAAAAGCTGGCAGCATTTTGGTAACAAATAGCAGCCGCGGGGTGTATTTTGTTGCTATAACAACAGCTGCAACAGTAGCCTAGCGCTGTGTGCTGCAGAAATGTTGAGAGAGTAAAAGATTGGCTCTTGCATTGTCTTTTGAAGTTAACGGGGAGGGTAACGTCGGTTCACAATGATGTTTGTGGGTGCGTGACATTATACAGGGAAGGAAACAGTGTGGTGCTTACAACAATTTAGTCCAGGAGCTCCGGTTGGATGATGCACGGTTTGCGGCATATTTTAGACTAGATAGAGTTTTGTGCTAATATCATACAACTCCTTGTGCTCTGAAACTAGTATGATCTATCTACCAGCTTTCTTGTTGTTTTTGTTGTTATGGAAACGACTCGCCACTCGCTTGTCATTGGTCAGCTATCAAAAAGGCGCTTGACGTAGGGTATTTTATTCAGCAAAGTTCAACTTTTTTCAACTTGAAAAGACGTTCTTAACTGCAGAAAAAGACGCCGTCGGTGGCGTTTTAAAAAGCTCTCAGGACTTTATAATCCTATGGAGTAAACCGTGTTTTCAATGTAAAACAGATGCTGGCAGCTTCAAAAAAAGATGCCAAGTGTGAACATAGCCTTATCGAATACCCGGTTCTTGGAAATTTGGAACCGGTTTTCGATTCCCAACCCTAACTATCACCACTTCAAAACTGCTTAATGTGAACTAAAAGCTCTTAAGAAGTTATAAACATGAACAGTATGGAATTCTGTAAAGCTCTTTATGGAACGGTATGCATTGTTAAAGTGCTGTATGAATAAAAGTCTTGACTATGCATGTCACTCATTGTCTGCTCTTCCTCGACAGCAAGGAGACTGCGTCATCAGTAAAGTCCTGACTTTTGACCTCTCCCAGTATCCTGATGCCAACCCCAATCCCAATGAATGAGACATTACTCGCATACCTAGAAACAGTTGTCTGTTTTGTAGTTTTCAAAGATCAGCTTGGCTTTGTATGTTCTCTGTATTTACACATCACAGTCTCTTGCTAGATTTGAATATAGTTCATTATGATTTGTGCTTTTTTTTTTTTTTGCTTAGGTCAAAATGTGTTTTTTTTTTTTTTTTGTTTAGTGCTTTTTGGTAATCATGTAATTTTGATGAATCCATTGAAACTAGATTAGTCTGACTTTTCTAACATTTTTAACTCGGCATAATTGGCTTTGAAGATTTATCATGTAAAACTTCACAATAGAGGTTATGTAATGACTAAGACCTTAAGTTTTATCACCACTTTTGTATTGGCTGTATTTGTCCTTTTTAGTATGTTAAGTTTTAAGTAATTTTCTCTTGGAAAATAAACTTTGCTTCCCATTAATATTTGATTACACGTGAATGTCTTGTTTGAATTCATCTTAACTTGTTTTGTGGTTGTAATGGCTTTCTGTAATTTTCAAATTTCACTTTGGTTGGAATGGATCCATGCAGCAACTTACTGAGCATATGTAGGTCACACACAAACACATGCTATATATACCGCATATGTGGAAAACATATTGGATTCAACAGAATTACACACAAACTTGGGTATAGTTTAAATGTATCAAAAGCTTCATCTGAAGTGGTGTTAAGTATATTTTTACAGATTGTTCAGAGGTGGCATGGATGAATTGCATTAAAAAAGATTAATTGGGTTTTAAAAAAATTAATATTGAAATATTTTTTTTAATAAAATTATACTTTAAATCACAAACTGCCAGCAGGTGATGGTCTTAATGAGTGTCATTCATTCAACCGAGAGAAACTAAGCAAGTAAAATCTTTATGAATGGTTCACTTGATTTGTTAAAAAAAATTCTGCTGTGGCTTTCTTTGAATTGAGCAAAAACAGTACAGACAAAAATTTAACAGAATATTAACTTATTGTTTATTGAACTGTAGTATTAAATCAGTATCTCATTGCTAATCATGCAGATATTTTAAAAAAACTAAAACCTACTCTTGCCAGTGTTATATTGCTAAACAAAGGCCAACATAATACATTCATTTCTGTCCCCACCTCCTTTCAAACCAGACCTACACCTTTGCAAGGCATTGATCTATCCTGATCTTATTAACGGGCTCCCAGTTGTTTAGATGCTGGCTTTCAAATCACTACTAGTGTATGGTACTAAATGAGCAACGCCTTGTTCCTTCACAACAAGGCACAAGTCACTCTCCAAAACCTTACACCATTACTGTCACCAACCTCCACCCAGACGGCTGAGACCATCACATCTTTCAGGAAGCAGCTGAAGGCACATTTATTCACACAATCACTTAACCACCACACTCTAAAAACGCACTTAAGCACACAAGCATGCATTAGCTTGCTTCTAAATGTTTAATAAACCTTGCACTCTGATAAATTGCTTTGTTCCTCTTTTTGTAAGTCGCATGACCTTGGCACTGCTGTTTAAACTACAGGAGCACCTGATACCTGTATTTGACTGATGGATAATTATCAATCTTAGCTTATGCCTGTCAAGCCACTCCATACAGATGTTATACAAACAAAATATTATAAAATACACTGATATTCGTCTTTATAACCTGCATGCATTTTGTATTCATTTTGCTTTAATATGTGAATAGTAATAATACTACATAACACAGTAAGCCTCAAATTAAGTAAATGTTTTGATTCATCAGTGTAATTTATGCATTGCATATCCTGTTTTAGAAACAACACTATTTGTTGAAACAGTTATGCAAACTTTTTTCTACTGTTCACTATTTTTAAAGTGATAAATCGTGTCAAATAAAGAAACGCTTCACATTTTTAACACCATGTATTTTGGTAATTCTCTTGTTCAAAATTGTAAAGTGAAAATACCTTCAGATACCTTGTCTGTATCTGAAGGTCATTTGACTAATTGTCTTTCATGCTTAAGAAGACTTTTGACAATATCTGAAAGTTTTCTTATTTAAATATTGTAAAAACTCAAAATCATTTTAGTTATGATGTGTAAGCTTGTATACAGTATTTTTTTTTCTTTCAGCGCCTGCTTTAGCAAAGGTCTGTGCAGTGTGCAAGCCACTGCTTCCAGTAGCATGTCACACTCGTAGAGCAACTCCGTCTGTTTTGGTTTCCTTGCCCTGGATGGATTAACTTAAATTGTTCGTTCTCCAGCTCCTCCCGATTTGACTCAGGAGCCTTGTTTTCTGTATTTAAATATTCTTGCCACAGCATTGCATGGTGTTTGATATTCATGGTTATCAACTATTTGGTATTTCTTGCCATTGTCTAAAATGTGTGACATTACTGTGTAAAGCTATTTTTATTTAATATAATTTTTTTAAATTGTGTAAACAAATACACAAGACTAGTTTTAAAACCTGTTTCTCTAGCTTCTGAATTCTGTTTAATCTATTTTAAAGATGTGATTTGTGTGTGCAGGGGGTACTGAACAGAGAGTGTGGCTGTAATGTAATTCCTGTGTGTCTGTTCCAGAGACTTTTAGTGTGATGGTCTTTTTCATTCTGTTGTACCTGCCTTCTCCTACCTTGTGTTTCTTGTCTGTTTTCTTTGGTTGGCATCAGTGTTGAAGAAAGTTACTTTTAAAAGTAATGCATTACAATATTTCATTACTCCCTAAAAAGTATCTAGTTGCGTTACTTAGTTACTTCTTATGGAATGCGTTATTTTTATGCGTTACTTTTGCATTACTTTTTCTTATCTGATCTGGGTTTGCTTGTTTGTTTTTAATATAAAAAGTACTATTTCTAGCAAATATAAAATCCTTTTCACACCAAAAGTGAAATGAAGTCAGGCTGATGGGTAAATTCAAAAAGTTTGCTTTTCACTGTTTTTATTAATTTTGAGGAATAATAAATCTGTTTTTGTGCAAGTGATGTTTAATTTTAATTTAGTCTAGAACTACAACAAGCGCACACAACGCCTCAGCACTTAGGGCCTACTCCTGATTTCTATCAACATTGACACACCAGAGCTGTCAGTCAGTAAATGGGAAACCAGTAACTTACTTATTTGAAAAATTACTCATATATTTTCTATTAAAATAATAGAAGTAATGCATTATTTTATCAGTTACTTGAAAAAAATTAATCAGATTAATTCTCTTGTAATGAATTGCACCCAACACTGGTTGCCATAGTGGCTGATTTATGTTCACCTGTGCTAGTTAAGTTGCTCATCATCTCTGCTCATGAGTACATTAGAAGCAGACTCACACAGGAACATGCAGATTTCATAGCTTTTTCGCAGTTTAATATTCACAGACACTAGTCCATATCGCGATAATTTTGATTAAATGCACATACCTCCTTTGGATTTATTAATTTAAAATGTGCCAAATTCCATGGTGTCCAGTCAGTTTCTGCGACTGGCTTCCACGATTCAGTCTAGAATTTTTTTAAAACAGTGTTATTAAAAAACAAGCTGTTTAATAAATTTAATATGCATTATTTCTTAGTTAGAGGTGGAAGCATATCAAGTTGAAAACCAGAAAGTAGGCTGATTATCATGGATAATATTAAGCAATGGTCACTCTACATTATGTTTTAGAATTTTGTTAAAACTTAATTTCATAATATCCACCACCAGACAGCATCAATTTATGTATTATGTTGAAAATGCGTCGAAGTTTTGTTTTTCAGATACAAAACAATCCCGGAATCTTGCCAAGTGTGAAGAGACACACAATTCTCGTGAGAGCTTATAAAACACATGACCGCGGACTACAAGCGCTATTATGGCGAGTCAACCCTTCGCTATTGGAAGGAGACAGACGACGTAATCATGACTCGTGAATATTCAAGCAGTCTTCGCACAGTAGGTTATGGTTGGTATTTTGGCTGTTTGTGTTATTAATGGAGCGTCGTGAGAAAGCCGTCATGAGAAAGAGAGCGCGCTGCGAGAGCACAGGTTAGACTGAAATAAATATCAATGAGCATGAGATACTGCATGAACAACACACACACACACACACACACACACACACACATTGATTTCATTATGAGGACATCTAAAAGACTTCCATCGTTTTTATATCAAGTTAGTGATATTTTCTATTGCCTAACCCTGCCCCTGCCCTTTAAAATAACCCTCACAGAAACCTTTGCATAACACTATATTTAAATAAAACATATCTGGCCTATCTGTGAAACTTTTTAACCAGTGAGGTTCTGCTTTCTAGTTGGTGTTTAACAGATTTCACTGTATTAGTGAGGACATTTTGGACCTCACAAGCATGGTCAAACCTGTATAAATAGGTATCTGTGCTGGCAGGGCTGTGGTGGTGTCTTCTTACCGATGTGTCAAATGTGTTCTGGATAAACACAGACTTCTGGACAGAGAGCATCTGTCTGCTGTTTGAGTTATAACTATACAGAAAAAAGTCATGCATTAATTGCATTAAAAATGCATTAAAAACTTTCACATACACTAGTATTTTTTTAACTACTTTGTTTTATTATTATTGTTTAAAATTAGACTTCATTCATATTTCTGGCAATTCTAGATGAATTGACTTCTCCTTCATGGTGATGGAAAGAGTGCCTTGTTTTTAATGATTATTATCAGTGGCATACCCTGTATTCAGATCTGGCCTGTTTTTTGGTGAATGTTGATAGGCTGTTTTTGTGTAACATTGTGTCAGGTGCTTGATGCACCTCCTCCATCAGGGTTCATCAGTTTAAATACACATCTCCTTGGACAAGGCTACACATACATTCTTTATAGAAGACTTCAGCGCTACTGGTCACTTTGAGCACTCACCATACGCAGACACCGCTGTCTCACACACATCGGTGAATATGTATCACTCACAAATCGAACTGACACAAAATCCTCTGGAGAAGATCTGGGTGCCATGGATGAGCAGCAGGTTGAGACGGAGAAGAGGCTGTAAGTCATACGTCTAAAGAAACATCTCTGTCTCATCCCTCACTCTCTTTCTGTGGTCTTAAGTTTTAAAAGTAGGCTATCAGTTAATTACACTGTTAGAAATGCATCTTGCCAAGTTAACTTTTTAAACGCTTCTTTGTACAACATTTGTAACAACTTTTTTTTTAGACCGTTGTAAACTATTTTTCATAAAACTTTTATAATTAAGGGACTCCCTTGACATGAGAGTTATGTATAAATAGAGAGCTAAGAAAGTACTATATTGCATAGTTTCAGAACTGGTTTACACTGCACATGTGTGGAAAAACATTGGATCCATAGTGACTTGTGAATATACAACAGCATGAATTAATAAGGCCAAAGTACTATTGAAGCTTGGCAATATTTTTCCTCTAACATACTGGATTATACTCTATAAAGGGATGATTTTTTTCGCTCCTCTTTGACTGGACTTATTCAATTATTGATCATATGTCTATTTTTTTTTATCATGTTATGATGTTATGTTATATGTAAAAGATGATAAAACATTGATCACAAAGTATATTGCATGGTGAAACTGCTTTAAAATAAAATCATATATACAGAGGATATTTTCTAATAGAATTCGTTTGCAATTATTTGTAATAAAATGTCAGTTTTGTGTTGTTTTGTGTTTTTTAATGGTGTTTGATGCAGTGTGTGACGGTTTGTGTCCTCAGGGCTGTTCACCTCACTGAAGACCATTCACTGCCCTTTGCACACACACAAACAAACACAGAGACCACTGATACAAGAGGCACTCGTACAATATTTTCACTGATGTAAATTACAATGAAATATGTGGGAGTGTAAACAAGGCTTCTGTGTCCATTGAGATTAGTTTAAGAAATCCATTATAAAACCATATCAAATGATGAGTATGTTTCTGTATGAATGTATGAAATGTTAGACTAATAATGTGTATAAAACTGATGAGTTTGTTTGTTTAGACATGTTGTTTGTGTGTTTATTTCAGCATCAGTACCACAGTTCACCAACTCTCCCACCATGATTGTGATGATTGGTCTGCCTGCCCGTGGAAAGACCTACATCTCAAAGAAACTCACACGCTACCTCAACTGGATTGGAGTTCCCACCAGGGGTGAGAATTATTATACATACTGTAGAAACATTATATGAACGAATCAATTAATCAGATTAGCAGGTAAAGCACAAAATCTTCTCGCACATTACAACCTCAATTCAAAAAAAGTTGGGACATTTTGTAAAATGCAATAAAAACCAAGAATCTTTGATTTATTCATTATTTTAAACCTTTATTAAATTGACAGACATACAAAGAAAAGATTTCCAAAGTTTTGACTGTCCAACTTAATTGTATTTAGTAAATATAAACAAATTTTGATGTTGATAGCTGCGACATACTCTAAAGAAGTTGGGACATGATTAACACTGTCACATCAACTGTCCATTTAATTACAATGATTAATTGTTTGAGAATTGAGGATACTAATTGTTAAAGTTTTGCATGCAAAATTGTAGTCCAGTCTTGCTTGATACAAGACTTCAGCTGCTCATCAGTCCATAGTCGTTATTGCCTGATTCTCCTTTTCATGATGGGCCAATTGGAGACAGGTCTGCTGGCCATCCACATGTCTAGTAAACCATTCTGTTGTAGCACATGCAGACTGAGAACTGGCATTGTCTTGATCTAATAACCATGGACTTCCCATGAAAGACCCCCATACCATGACAAACGTTTTCTTTTGCTTCTGTCGCTGATGAAAGTCTGGATGGTCTTAGGACTGAGAAACAAGTTGAAATGTGGACTCATCTGAGCACAGCACACATTTCCACTGTGTTTTTGATTATCTGAGATGAGCTCTGGTCCAGAGAACCCAGCAGCATCACTGCATCGGATTGATATATAGCTTTCTCCTAGAGTAACAGAGATTCAAGTTGCATTTCTTGATGCAGCAGCAGACTGTGGTAAATGACAGTGGTTTTCTGAAGTACTCCTGAGCCCATGTGGCTATATTTAACACCAGCATGACGGTTTCTTATGCAATGCCTTCTGAGGGCTCTAAGGACACACACATTCACCTGAGATTTCCTGCCTTGCCCTGCATGTACTGAGATTTCTCTGGATTCCCTGAACCTTTTCACAATATTACGTGTGGTACTTGGTGAAAGACCTAAATTCTTTGCAATTTTGAATTGAGAAATGTGATTTTTTTAATTTGTTTGACACTCATCCCATGAAATTTGGCACAAAGTGGCTTTGCTGGCAAAGACTGAGATGCGCCTTTTACACCCAAATATGATCCCCTAACCTATTACCATTTCACCTTCTTATTATGGACTGTTTCAACAGATTAATTTATTACAGATTAACAGTTCATTATTTCAGGGAAATAACGAGAAGAATAACAAAGTGCAGTAAAGGGTAAAACGGTTTGCACTACAAACCAGTGGGTTCATAATTAGGATAATACAGTAAAATAATATGGTAAGACACCAGTTTGAAATATCAAGCCACAAAACGAGGTGTTTTGTACAGCTAAAAATATCTGTAAGCGGGTGACACCAGAAGCCAGACACATTAAATTTACAAATGGCCGTGTCTGCTCTTACGGGAAAAATAAGGTGGATGACTTTTTCACTTTTATTTTGCCTCTGTTCCAACTTTTTTGGAGTGTGTTTGCAGCCATCAAAATCAAAATTTATTTATATACAAAATATATTTAAGCTGGTCAGTGAAAACTTTGGAAATCTGTTTCTGTTAACTGACCAAATAGTACAGATAGTGGTCGATACATGTCATTTCTGGCTAATATATTAGTAGATATTAGAAATATTTATGCTTTTGTTGGCAACAATATGGTTATTTCTGGCATTTTCACTGTTAATTGGGCAAATTTGGTAAAATGTTTGGTTGTTTTTCAAGAAGTCTCAAAAGATGTATCTCTAACTGTGCCTTGGTTGTTGAAATTTAATCATAGAGCATTATTTCTTGCACTATACATTGTCACTGATGTGAGACTATTTTAACAGTGTTTAACGTTGGACAGTACCGCAGGGATGCTGTACGCACCTATAAGAGTTTTGAATTCTTCCGTCCAGACAACGAAGAGGCCATGAAAATTCGCAAGTGAGAAACTCACACTTTATACATCAGTGTTTTATCCAAGCAGTATCCCCTAAACAAGAGTGCTATTAAGCTATTTGTCTAAATATCAGCAAGGCTATGATTCGGACAAAGTTTACCTCTGAGTCAATACACTGTGGCAGTATTTGTTCCTGAATCCATAAGTTGAGTGAATTATAATGTGACTCGCTAATAAAGACAGTCATTTTCTACTGGAATAATGTAATGTAAGCTGCCGAAAGGGTCTCTGAACAATCTCCACCACTAAGAGCCGGTTGCCCTGGACTCCCGCTTAAGGGGCTCTGTCTTTTGTAGTGAGTAGGTCATAGGGATGCTCCTTTGCAATTGGAATTCACCCTATATCAGTATACCATTCACCCAATCAGATATGAGCAGCAGAACTAACTGTTGTATCAACTGTATTGTTCGATTGTACGCAATTTTGGTGTTTTTGTTTTTTGTAAACTGTGTGCTTTAGAGCTTGTGCTCTGGCGGCATTGCAGGACGTCTTTTGTTACTTCACTCAGGATCACGGACAAGTGGCAGTAAGTGACAGCATACACACACATGCTCACCTCAACATGGACATGATGTTACTACAGAAATTGATGAATTGAGAAGGGATGTATAGAAACTTTATCTTTCTCTGAACAATTTACACTAAAGTTGGTAAGGCAATAAGTGTTATCATAGTAGTTTAATGCTCCAGTATACTCTGTTTAATGCCCGTGTGTTTATACACCCAATGCAAAATGTTTGGAATAATTATGATTTTTTAATTTTTTATGCTCACCAAGGCTGCATTTATTTAATCAAAAACACAGTAAAACAGTAGCATTTGGAAATATTATTGATTTAAAATAACTGTTTTTTTTATTATTGTCCAAATTATACTGTCCAAAGTTGCAGTCATGTTTATGCTATTAACTTTTGAACCATTGCATTGAATTGTATTTTCTGAAAAACCTACTTTCCGGCTTGTCCGGTTTTCACCAAAAGTTGCTCAGATCAGCTTTAGACCATGCTGGCAAAAAGTTATTAAAAGATTTTCAATAGACAAAACCATTCTCGTATAGTCTATCAAGGAATTTGATGAAGAGCGTGCCAAAATGAACGTGAGGCTATATTTCTGCAATGCATTTAGCTTATTATTGGTTATAACAACCATGACCTGATGGTACGTGAGCAGTTTTGGCTCAGTACCACACACTGGACAAGAGATATGAAAAATTAAATTTTGTAAGGTCTCCTTAGATTCAGTAAAGCAAACTAAGTCGAACATTGGAAAAGCTTAACAATTTTTGCCCAATTGCCATCTCTGAATCTCTGTTTTTATTCTCTGGGTCCTACAGAATCCAATGGTATATGTTTTTCGACAGTCACCCATTTTGTCTGTCGGCCTCTAGTAGTCATATGCAATGATGTCATATTACAAGTTATTGCATTGATGGGTTTTTGTTTAATTTCATCAACCAGTGTCTTTATTTGCTAACTTTCAGTTGGACTGATGCTCCCTGCCATTGCCCAGCTCTTCATTTAGCCTCTGTTGTGCTTGGCCCCTATGCTGCTTAAAGCTATTTTGGTTCTTATTATTATCAATGTTGAAAACAGTATATTTTTTAAGCAGCAGAAACTCTAAAATTATTCCAAACTTTTGAAAGGTAGTGTATGTGAAAGATTTTTAATGATGGTATGACTAATTCAGCACATTTATGTTCAGGTGTTCGATGCGACCAACACAACAAGAGAACGCAGAGAGGTGATCCTCGCCTTTGCTAAAGAGAACGGCTATAAAGTGAGTGAAAAAGGTGAACTGATGAATTAATATTCATCAAAATTAATGGTAACGCTTTAGATTAGGGAACACGTGTTCACTTGTTAGCTAAGAGTTTTCCCTAAATAAAGTTATAATTTGCTGCTTGTTGGTAGTAAGTAAGGTAGTTGTAGTAGTTATGTTAATTAGTTATGTTAGTAGTTATTGGGTAGGATTAAGGGATCTAGAATATGGTCATGCATTAAGATGTTCTTTATAAGTACTAATAAACAGCCAGTATGCTAGTAATATGCATGCTAATAAGCAACTAGTGAATAATGTTTACTAATCTAAAGTGTTACCAAATTAAGACCTCATTTCTAAAATATATTTAGAAAATATTTCTACAATGTATAACTTTTAAAGTAGGGTTGTCTTTCTTTTAGGTGTTTTTTGTTGAGTCTCTTTGTGATGACCCAGAAATCATTGCAGAAAACATCAAGGTGAAGAAATATGAGTATTTCGTAACATGTTAAAAATGATATTTGTTTCTCCTTTTAATTATTGAGCTGTGTGTATTACTGTTGCTGTATGTGTGAGTTGCTTTGTAATGAGGTGCATCATTTTAAAATATTACCTGGTCAGTTGTCTGTATTGGAGTATGTATTTGTTTTGTAAGCAATTCTTTAAAAAACATACACGCTCCGCCTCCTGTAAAATACCTTTGTTTATCTGCAGCAAGTGAAGCTGAGCAGTCCTGATTATGTTAACTGTGATAAAGAGGAGGCTGTGACTGACTTCCTTAAGAGAATAGACTGCTACAAACTCACATACGTTCCTTTAGATGATGACAAAGACAGGTGAAACATTGCCACCCTGAGTGAATTTGACAAACATCTGTTGTTTGACATGATTGTAGTGGAAGTCCCCACCATTAATGTCCTCTCTTTGTGTCCACAGGAACCTGTCATACATTAAGATCTTTAACGTGGGCAGCAGGTACCTGGTTAATCAGGTTCAAGATCATATTCAGAGCAGGATCGTCTACTATCTGATGAACATCCATGTCACACCTCGCACTATCTACCTCTGTCGTCATGGAGAGAGTGAACTCAACCTTTTGGGGCGTATCGGAGGTGATTCCGGCCTCTCGCCACGAGGAATGAAGGTTGGCGTAAATCTGATTAAAATAATGCAAATAGTGTTGAGCAGGGCTTTCAGGCTGAATTGTTGGCTGTAACGTTTTAATGAATTTTTATGTTTATTGTTACTACTAATGTTACTACTAATACCTTAATGAGGAGAGGTGTTCTACTGCTTTTCTTTGTCTTAATGCTTCTTGAGGCAGCACATTTTTAATTTGCAATGAGTGAGGGATTTGACATTTATGATTATATAACAATTATATATACTGTATAGTGGATTCATATATTTTTTATTTTATACAATTTAATTTTTTTGTCAATCAAATAATTACCTGTAAGTTCTATACTATGATTACAAAAATAAATGTAACATCACACAATGTTAAGGTAAACTTAAAAAAAAAACAGGAAAGCTAATTTTAACGCAAAAAAATCTGGTAAATTCAAACAAAACTCTTCAAATAAATGAATGTAAGGCTTAAATGGCCTCTGAATAATAGCAAAGTTCTGTCATGAAACTCTAGATGGCGCAGACTGTCGGGTCATTAACGCAAACTGATGATATTCACAGCGTTAAAGGGATAGTTCACCCAAAAATTTAAATTATGTCATTATTTACTCACCCTCAAGTAGTTCCAAACCTGTATGAATTTCTTTGTTCTGCTGAACACAAAGGAAGATATTCTGAAGAATGTGGGAAACAGAGCAGTTCTGGGGCACCATTGATTTCCATAGTATTTTTTTTCCTACTATGGAAGTCAATGGTGCCCCAAAACAGCCTGGTTACAAACTTTCTTCAAAATATCTTCCTTTGTGTTCGGCAGAACAAAGAAATTCATACAGGTTTGGAACTACTTGAGGGTGAGTAAATGATGACAGAATTTTCATTTTTGGGTGAACTATCCCTTTAAGTTGATTGATTCAAGTTGCATACACAGCCAAAGAGCTTGCTGCTTTACATTTAAATACTGGTTAGTATTCACTAGAGCATTTCACAGCGTGCTTTCAGAGTTAATCTTAAGCCCTCCACCTTCCCCAGCTCCACCTGTATAGATCTGCTACGGGTTATTATATATGCTATTTGTGCAGCAGCAGTATGTTTTAAATACTCACAGCACCGTATAGGCATATGTATTGGCAGTAGCAAGTTCCAGCAATAATCTACATCAACAGCAAAGACCAAATACATTAATATTGTCATATCCATTACCATGCTAAAATCTTCAGAGAGTTTGTCATGATATAAATATTTTTAAAGATATTCTTGAAGGATATTGTATGCTATACTGGCTATCAAACTGGCTATATTACTCAGAGCACACTAATTCTAATTTCAAAATACTATTTAATACTATCAGCCAGTGACTTCATACTCAGAGTTTGTATACAATGTTATCTCCAGAAGCCAATTTCAGACAGCCTTCTGAGAAGGCATAATGGTCTAATAATTTGAAACAAAACAGTTTTGGTGATAACCAAAACAAAGCCTTTCTTTCTTTCCCCAAAAAAAAAAGAAAAACAAAAAAAAAGAAGAAAGCAGGACCAGGAAGCTTAAAAGCACATCCGGAACAAACAGTGTTAGCTTCTGATAGGTTGAAGCAAGTCGATCACAGGAATGCAGGAAGTATGGCAAAACAACACAGAGTCTCGTTCCCTTCTCAACTTGTGTTGCATCTGAAAATAACAATGCTATGGGAATGATAATACCTACTTTGCCATACTTACAACTGTCTAATGTGAAATCACGCATTCACATCTAAGACAGCAGCACCTGAGAACCTGGTGCAGAGCCCAGGTCTAAGTTTTAAATCTTACAAATGTCAGTGGAAAGGACTAGCCTGTCACATCACAAACATCTTGAAGGGATACGCTTGACAACAAAGCCACCATAGTCCTAGCTGAGTGAGCTCTGACAACCATTGGTGAAGGTTGGCCAGAGGGACAGCAAGAGATATAGCCTCAAATATCCACTTGCTTAAAGTTTGCTTGGTCACAGGAGAACCAAACAACACATAAATCATGTGTGTCCCCACTCATAATGTAGTGCAGGTAGTGAATAACACATGACCTAAATTACTGTTTTCACACCATAACTTGTTTGTAACTGAATTGTGCACTGGCACAGGACAAACAACATAAACTTGACACACAATAGCCACATTTCCACTATCAGGCCAGAGCAAGCCAGTGCTAACAACAAGCCGGGTGGGGCCAATAGCCTCGCATCTCAAGCCACGAGGCCAAAATCATGCTGTGTTTCCACTGTTGGACCAGAGCTACTCTAAAATCCAGCCCATAACACTCCTCTCTGAAGCAAACATCACACAACATCACAATTTCACCAGCGAGAGGAAAAATTAATGAAAACTATCACAAAACGCATTTAACAGCAGACGCTTCGTCCTTACATAAAGACGTAAAAAGACTCCAGCATCAATATTTTATGTACCAATGATTTACGATAAAAAATGTTACAGTGATAGTAATTTATTAATTTGTGTCAGAAGTGCACATCAGTGATGCTAAATCCAACTAATATGTATAATAATTTTACATAAAATAAAACACACACTTGTTCAGTACGATTGCTCCGTTTATTTGTAATCACAGAAATACACATAACAATTCAGTCCATTTAAGTCCAAATGCGTACACATATAACAATAGAAGAAAAAAAACATTGATAAACCCTCATATGTTTGCATCAATCTTCTTTAGAAAGAAGGAGAATTTATATAAATTTTCCACAAAATTATATGATATGAGGATGTTTGGGCACTATCCTGTCTCACTATAGGCTACTGTTATTCAGCCAAAGCAACAGAGGAAGCTGACAGACAGAAAACCAGAGTTATTATTAAACAGATATGAATTCATGACATATGGATGCAGAAGTCCAATATCAACAAAGACACAGGACAGAGACAAATAAGAATCCAAATAAATACACAATTATACTTCAAATATGATTTGTCTAAGTTCTTCCATTGGTCTCTGGTATTTTCATAAGCATAATGTGTATTTATGCCGATCGGTTAGCATACGTAGCATCACATATTCATTTCTGCCTCACACTGAACAAAATTCCCATCGGATCGCAATTGTAAGTTATTTCAGACACTCGCTGGTGTCTGAAGGTGAGTTTTAAAGTAGTTTAAAATTGTTTTAAATGTTTAAATGCTGATTTTAGCTGGTAGCTTGATATGAAAACACGGGAAATGAGAACCAGTTCTGATCGTCTTCCAACTCGGATAAACTCAGCCTTTGAACATGACCACTCTAGCCCCAGTTGGCCCGCTTTGGCCCAAGGTATTTGGCAGGCCGAAAATCCATGGCTGTTGGCCCCGATGAAGCCTTGACGAAGCACGATCAAGCCACGGAAGTGACAGTGGAAACGCAACTGGCCCTGGCACACACTAGCACGCCCGCTTTTGGCTCGACACTGGCTGTGTTCGAAATGGCATACTTGCTTACTGCTTACTGCTTACTGCCCAGTACACAGTGCATACTGCCTACTATTTTTTAAAGAATAGTGTGTGAAACAGTATACAATAAGCAACAAATGTTTCAGAGTAGTATGCTTAATTGTCACATGACAAACACAAACATTAATTCAGCACAGCTGTCAAGGTTATTACCTTACAAACAAATGTGCTCTTTTACAAAGGCTTGTTAATAAGGCTTTATATTAGTAAACAATGTTATATTGCCCACTTAAACTCATTTCATAACTGAAGAATTTTACATAGGCTATTGGACTGAACTGAATGAGCTGTCTTTAAATGAACTATGATATTTTTGGCAGTTACACTAATTGGAAAGAGTGATATATTCTAGTTACACTAAGTGCAAATAATGATAAATTCTGTTTACACTAATATAGCAGCATTTTCTTTAGCAACAGGTGTGTAAATAGTAGTTAGGTGGCAGATGTTTGTACTTCAGTACTGTACATTATAAAACAGTATGCAATAACATATTGAGTGTAAATTATCATACATTTTATTTGATGAGCGCCACTTTATTGGGACAAAAACCTACATACAGCTAAGCACACTGTAATATTAATGAGGCGTTTAATTTCCACTATTCAAATATTTACTTAATTTTTTATTGAAATTAAATGCCTTTCTGATCTGGTATGTGATGGGAAAAGGAGTTGCACGAGTTTGACAAAAGTCGGAATCGAACTCGGATCTCTCTCATCAACAGCACACATCTTGTGTCTTTTACTCACTGCGCCACTGGTTCTACAGAAACACATGTGTCTTTTGCAGTGCTGTTTATCACAGCCAGGCATTGGTGAGCAGAGTTAATGTAAATAGCCTGTGACAACAAATTGGTCTATTTCTCCTTTGAGTTAAAACACTCACGTTTCTTTTTAGAGCTGCTTGACAGCGGAATTTAATTCTGCTTGCATAACTGAAATATTAATTTTATTTATATATTATATTACTGCAATATTAATATTATTATTTAATATCTTTGAAACAATGTACAGTGTTTGATCCACTTCAACATTTGAAGTGGATCAAAACCTTTCGTCAAAGTTGCCCTAAAACCTAAAACGCGTTCTTGTGTTAGGACAACTTTGATTAACTTTTTTGATCCACTTCAAAAGCGCTATGAGATAACGGTGACGTCATTCGACTTGATCGGAAAAGCGCCGTAGAGATTAAAGTAATTTATGTCCTACAAATGATATTGTTTTTAGATGCACAGTAATAGTTTGTAGTTTACATGTATATGTATATACGTACATATAAAAGTGTAACATTTATAACTACACTCACGCGTTTGAAGATGAAACGTCACATGAGCGCGTTGCGTTCTGGGAAACAGTATCCCACGCAGTGTCTTCAGATGCATACAGAAAATTTCAGCCAATGTAGCAGGTAATCCGGGCATTCCATGCATACAGAAAATTCACATACTATTCACAGTATACACACAGCATACTGCAGTATAGTAGGAGTTGTATGATAGTATGCCATTCCGAACACAGCTTATGTACTGATTTCAGTGTACTTGAGTTATATTTAGCAGATTCTGGCAAAAATAGTAGGTCATCCGGGTATTCCATGCATACAGAAAATTTGCATACTATGCGCAGCATACATACTGCATGCTGCAGAAATAGTAAGAGTAGTATGTTAGTATGGCATTTCGAACACAGCCACTGTTTGTTCTGGATGCACTTTTAAGTTTCCTGGTCCTGATGTCACCGTGATGTTGCGCCATGCCATTGGCCTGATTTTACACGTGCTTCGTGATTTTACAAATGCAATCACGCAGAGGCATTCCCATAACTCCGCTATTTTCTCATGCAGTGCGAGTTCCCTCAAAAGGGAACTTTACATCTATTTAAGTCAGATTGTGCAAAATATGTGCAAAGTTGGGATCCTTGAGTTGTACACTGTCAGTGGGTTATGGCTATGTAATTGATAACCTCAAATCTGCATAAAGCAGGGGTACAGAATTCAGTTCCTGGAGGGCCACAGCCCTGCTCCAACACATATACCATGTAGTTTTCAAAAAAGCCTGAAGTACTTGATTAGCTGGACCAGGTGTGTTTGATTAGGGTTGAAGCTAAACTCTGCACCTTTTGCCTAATGCTGCCTTCATGTGCTATCGGAATTATCGTAAATATGAGTTTCCTAATCGGAAATTGGACGTGAACAGCCTCTCAAGTCGTATTTACTACTGGGAAATTCGGAAATAATTTTGACGAATGCAAGTTTTTGCATTCGTTTGTGCATTTTTATCTTAAATTTGATGAATGTTTGAATTTTAATTTGACTGCCCTAAACCCTACCCATAATATAGAGATTTGCGGTGAACTCATTTGACTGGAGCAGTAACCTTGCTGGTCCCCTCCCATGTCTCCCATAAAAAATTACATGGCAATGCCCTAGAAACCTCCCATAACTTCTGCACAGCAACAAGCTGAAACCAGAAGACCTATTTGTGTCAGTTTGCTGCAGCTCTAGGCACATACATCAGGAGACAGTGCATCCTGGATTTGAAGATCTGGACCAGTCACATGAGGAGAACGATCCAGACCGCAGAGGCAATCGGAGTGCCTTATGAACAGTGGAAAGCACTGAACGAGATTGATGCTGTGAGTCTAGTCCTGTTTCTAGTCACACATATGACATTGTCAGCAGGTGCTGATCTGCAACCCCAGGCAGTAGCCATTTGTATTGGTTATTTTGCAGAGTGTGTCTGTGTCTTCTTGCATGAGAGATATTTGTCATGTGTTCATGTGTGCAGGGTGTGTGTGAGGAGATGACTTACGAAGAGATTCAGGATCACTTTACTGAGGAGTTTGCTCTCAGAGACAAAGACAAATACCGGTACCGCTACCCAAAGGGTGAAGTGAGTATATGTTATGGCAAGAAAAATTATGACTTTATAGGTTATTCGCCAGTAGTAAATTCACTAAGTTCACAGCTGGAGTTTGCATTTTTGTTATCTCTTGTGGGTAATTTGTTGAACTTTGATGATGCATAAATTTCAACGACAAATAATGCGAATGACTCTGGGTTTAGTTTTTATTAATTATGATCATTATGCTCCAGTATACAAATTATACCTCCCTGTTATCTTAAAATAGTCTTTATAATTAGTGACATATTATTATCTCTCTGATCATCAACAATAGCTTGTTAATAATGCAAATCAACCGAGTAAGTCATTCAAATCCAAACACAGACTATGATCATTAGGCTATTACATTTATACATGAATAAAGAGCTTCCATATTCTCACCCATGTGTAGAGGAACTCCATCCTCCACCTCAAATTTATGTATGGCCTTGTCGTTCAGTCTCACTTGTTTTTGTGCAATTCAGGTTTTATGTATATTTTGGCTAAATTTGAAAGTATTCACACAAAACATGACGTCCCAAAACAAGGCAACACATGACTAATGAAAAGCCACACTAGCCACACACAAGAATGCCTGGTGCTTGACAAAAACAAACAAGATGAGCACACAGTGAGGGAATGAACACTCAACCCATGCACTCACAACGAAAGACAAAACATGGAGCATGAATGTAACTTAATAGAAAAATGAACACTTGAACATACAACCCCAATTCCAGAGAAGTTGGGACGTTTTGTAAAAATTTTATTAAAATCAATAATCTGTGATTTGTTCATTCTCTTTAACTTTAATTTAATTTACAAAAGTACAAAGAAAGCATTTCCAAAGTTTTCACTGATCAACGTAAATGTATTTGGTAAATTTGAACAAATTTTGATTTTGATGGCTGCAACACACTCTAAAAAAGTTGGGACAGAGGCACGTTTAACACTGTGTCACATCAACTTTCCTTTTAATTACAATGTTTCATTGTTTGGGAATTAAGGATACTAATTGTTAGTTTTGCAAGCAAAATTTTTGTCCAGTCTCTCTTGATACAAGGCTTCAGATGCTCAGCAGTCTGTGATTGTCGTTGTCTGATTCTCCTTTTCATGACTGGTCATACATTTTCAATAGGAGTCAGGTCTAGCACATTCACTCTGTCTCTACGAAACCACGCTGTTGTAGCACATGCAGAATGAGAGCTGGCATTGTCTTGATCTAATAACCATGGACTTCCCATGAAAGACATCATCTTGATGTCAGTACATGTCTCTGTACAAACCCAATATATGCCTCCATGTCAATGGTACCCTCACACATATGGCAGTGTGAGGGTAAATTATTACCTTTTAAAATAATAATAATAATAATTTGTTACATTTATATAGCGCTTTTCTGGGTAATCAAAGCACTTTAAATGGAAGGGGGGAGTCTCCTCATCCACCACCAGTGTGCAGCATCCACCTGGATGATGCGACGGCAGCCATATTGCGCCAGAATGCCCACCACACACCAGCTTATTGGTGGAGAGGAGACAGAGTGATGAAGCCAATCAGTGTATGGGGATGATTAGGAGGTCGTGATGGTCAGAGGCTAATGGGCGAATTTGGCCAGGATGCCGGGGTTACACCCCTACTCTTTTTCAAAGGACGTCCTGGGATTTTTAATGACCACAGAGAGTCAGGACCTCGGTTTAACGTCTCATCCGAAAGACGGTGCTTTTGACAGTATAATGTCCCCGTCACTATACTGGGGCATTAGGACCCATACAGACCACAGGGTGAGCACCCCCTGCTGGCCTCACTAACACCTCAACAGCAACCTAGTTTTCCCAGGAGGTCTCCCATCCAGGTACTGACCAGGCTCAACGCTGCTTAGCTTCAGTGGGTAACCAGCCTTGGGCTGCAGGGTAATATGGCTGCCAATATTTCACAATATTACATGTGGTAGTTGGTGAAAGACCTAAATAAGATTTTGCATTGCGAAATGTGATTTTTGATTTGTTTGACACTTCTCTCATGAAATTTGTCACAATGTCATGAGCCATGATCCAGTTTTGCTTGCAAAGACTGAGATGCTCCTTTTATACCCAAACATGATACCTTGACCCAATTCACCTTCTTACTGTGAACTGTTTCAAAACAGTTTAAAGTGTTCTATAACCTTTTCACTTTTATTTTGCCTCTGTCACAACTTTTTTGGAATGTGTTGCAGCCATCAAAATCAAAATTTGTTCATATTTACAAAATACATTTACATTGGTCAGTGAAAACGTTGGAAATCTTTTCTTTGTACTTTTGTCAATTAAATAAAAGTTAAATAGAATGAACAAATAACAGATTCATGATTTTATTGCATTTTTACAAAACGTCCCAACTTCTCTGGAATTGGGGTTGTATCTCAGCATGATTAGAAATACATAAAATGACAGAAATCATCAAAAGTAGTCTGAAGTAATTAGATTTTTTTAGTTTGGCTCACGTCCCATTCGTTTACATGGTGAGGGTGGGTGGGGTTTATGAGCTGTACTGCAGCCAGCCACCAGGAGGCAATCAAAATGTTTTGTCTTCAATTTTGGGAGGGTGGGGTGAGCTATCCTTGGAATATAATTTTTTTTTTGAGGCCAGGTAGACAATTGATCTGAAATGACAGTAAGGTGTTTTTTTATCCTTGTTTTATTTATATTGCTTGTGTATTTGTGTGTGTGTTCAGTCCTATGAGGATCTGGTTCAGCGTTTAGAGCCTGTAATCATGGAGCTTGAGCGCCAGGAGAATGTTCTGGTCATATGTCATCAGGCTGTCATGCGCTGTCTGCTGGCGTACTTCCTAGACAAAACCTCAGGTAGAGAAAATCTTTCAGAACATACTACTGGAACATTACTCCAATACTTGAGCTGAACAGTTGCAATCAAAAGTTTGTGAACCCATTGGAACGACCTGGATTTATGTATTGATTAAAAAGTGTTGTGATCTTTATTCAAGTCCACATTGCCACTATTCCTATCCACGTACTCTGGTGTTTGTTACTTAGGTTTGATCATTAGGCCTATCATTCATTCAGGCTTGAAAGATGGATTTAACCCCAGCCTAGAAAGCCAACCCAATAACAGCCTAATTTGTGACAATTACCACAGCCTAATTACCTCATTAAAAAAGAAGTAGACTTGGGACACAGTTTGAACTATTCCGCATAAATCCTTTTAAAATTGTCACCAGGGAAAGTTCATAAATCTCTTTTTGGGAGGACTGAACCTATTTAATATGTGAATTAACCACCAGAGCAGTGCTTACATTGCTCCAGCATCAGCTGTTTCAGCATCCGGTCGTTCCGTTACTGAAACATGTCTGACCTTCCGGAAATTCACAGATTCCTGTCAAACAAACTCTTCAGTCACCATGGGGTACCTTGACTGCACAGTGCAGTCAGGCTTGTTCTCCAAGCCCAGACTAGCCCAACAGAAGCACAAGTCATCACTCCACAGAACACATTTCCATCGTTCCTGAGTCTAGTGGTGTGCTTTACGCCACTCCATCTGATACTGGGCATTATACATGCTGATATGCAGAGGTGGACAGTACATTTGGAGGTGGACGAAGTACATTTACTTGAGTATTTACTTTTTGAATCTGTGATTATTTTTTCTGAAAACGTATGACTTTAACTTCACTACTTTCACTAAGACAAATATCACTCCACTACATTTCTATCAAGGTCCTCGAAGTAGGAAGTCGTATGTAGCAGCTTTGAAAGTCAGTGGGTGAATTTTTTCTTTTCTAAAATTTTAATATTTTTTCAGACAGTTTATCGGTAATCACTTTTGTAGGGATACATGAAGTGATTTCCCAGCATTTTTTGAACACTGACCAGTTGTAAATGTGATATTTATTTACAACAATTCAATAAGAAGTTAGAGAAGAGTGTTAAGAAGTTAATATTGTCTGATTTAGCAAAACTGTGTAAATGAAAATATTACCTATAAAGCCACCGAGGAACTGTTGTGCATCTCCTAACAAAACACAGTGTGTGTTTGACCTGAAGCAGCACTGCACAGACCGTTCTGTGCTTGACATCAAAAACCACAAGAGAGATAAGAGAGCATTTTTGAAATGTCTTTTTTGATGTCAAATAAATCTTGCTGTTTTGCTTTTTTGTTAAAGCAGTGTTGCTGTTGTAAAGTTATACAGCTACAGTTGTGTTGCTGGGTTTATAGCAGGTTTGATTTTTTTCTTATCAGTCTGTATTTACAGTAATTTCACTGTCCACTCGGTTCAAGCTGTGTGAGATCACTACCATGCTGCTTTTGTGGGGGTGGTTAGGGGTGTTAAATAAATTGTATTGTTTTTTTGTCAACTCACTTGTTTAATTTCTATAGGTTTTTAACATTCTAAAAGCTCTTTATTCCAAATCTATACTACAAGCTATAGTCAGTGCATTCAGTAGGCGTAATGTATTGTAAGTATTACAATTGTAGGTATTATTATATTATTATTGGTGGTATTGCAAGTATTACATACAACAATAATAAGGCAGTGCATTGACATAAAAAAGGAAATTTACTTTTGGCACTTAAGTACTTTTAAAAGCAAGTACTTCTGTACTTTTACTTCAGTAAAAATCTGTCTTTACAACTTTCTCTTGTAATGGAGTAATATTTGACCAGACCATTTGATCTGTATTTTCACTCAAGTATAGTGGAATTGTGTACTTTGTCCACCTCTGCTGATATTTGTTCATTTAGTTGGATCCCCATGAGCTATGCCCAAGAGCATGGCTAGTCTCCCTGGGGTCCACACAACACTTACAATTCATACATTATTACATACATATAAAAATATTAAATACATTTTTCACATTCCTTGAGCACCAATTTAAACATTTCCTCCACCTTTTAATATATAAATCACCTTCTATAAAACTTATTTCTCATTCAATTAATTCTTTCTTATCCCTCAACTATCTATAAATACAATAATACGGTGTGCCTTCACCTGCCTTCTAAAATCTTTTTTCCGTGTTATCCTAATTAATGACCTTGGTAAAAAATTCCATGATTTCATTGCCCTATATATAGTACTATATGTCTCAGAAAGTTATTTTTAGCATTGGGTAAAAATCTACCCTCTGTTGCTCGTCTAGTAACATATTCATGTGACTGAACATTGGATTGCACTGGTGACTTTTTACACACTCTTTTGCGCCTGCGCTCTTTGACCCCACTCTGTGCCTTTACCCCAATGTATCCTCAATGTGGTGTATGTTTTATAAGCAGCTACAAGAAAAAATTGGTATACTGTAAACATTTTTTGTTGTTGTTTCAACTTAAAAAAGTAAGTGTTCGTGCTGCCTTAAAATGTTAAGTTATGATAACTAATTGGCGCAGTCATTTTTTACAGTGTAGAAGTTGTGCTTCTGCTAAAGAGGATCCACAGGTTGTTAAATTCAGGAGTTCACTCACATTTTCAAGTACGCACTGTAAATGCTTAGTCAGTGTCTTCAGTAAGTGCTTGTGTGTTATTAGTCAGATTGTGTTTGTCTATAATTGTGGTCAGACCATATTGTATGATTAATCAATACAGAAATCCAGGTAAGCAGTTCACACAAATTTTTCGTGTCACTGATATTTACAACATTTGACTCTTAAATTGCTTGGATAGAGTATACATGTACATTTGGCTGAGTGTTTTAATGAGCACTGTCCTGATGTTCCTCCAGATGAGCTGCCTTATCTGAAGTGTCCTCTGCATACGGTGATGAAACTCACTCCTGTTGCCTATGGTCAGACTCTCTTAATCTCTTCTGAAATATAACTTTTTACATATAGATCGGTTAGATCATAAAATGATCTGTTTTTCTTATGTATTTGCAGGCTGTGAAGTTGAGTCCATTTTCCTGAATGTTGAAGCTGTAAACACACACAGAGACAGACCTGTGGTGAGCACAGTTCATACTGTAACGTTTATCAACTAAAGAGCAGTCAGTTATTTATTTATTTTGCTTTGGTATTTGCTATTTTTTACAAGTAATTGGTATTTTCAAATCCCTTAGTACTAATTTTACAACGGATCTTCAACAATGCACTTTTTCCAAAATTTCAGCACGTTCAGTTCAATTATTAGAACAAAGCACAGAATCATAAAGTAACTTTTCCATCTACATTTAAGAAGTGCTTCATCTTTATTTACATCTATTTTAATAGATGATATTGGTACCTTTGATGATATTACAAACATTAAACTTTTAATTTGCACCCGTTATGGTTCATTTTAATACATTTGGCTGTGAATTAATCAAATTTATCTTAATGGTTAATCAGAGAATAATTTGGTATAGCTTTTTTATAGATATAGATTAAATACAAATGGTTTGAAATTTTCCACAACAGATTACTACAGTAAATATGAATACTTGTTACAGTATAAGATTTATTTTAAAGGCATTAGTGAGGGTCAGATCCTGATGTTGGATTATGGGGCCTTGCTCATTTCTCCAAATCATCCTGACACTTTAGTTTGGGGACCAATTCTCACTATAAACTGAATATTAACTATGACTATGATTAATACAGTATGTGCTTTATAAGTACTAATAAACAGCCAATATGCCGGTGATATGCATGCTAATAAGCAACTAGTTAATAGAGAGAATTGGTCCCTAAACTAAGGTGTTACCAGAGGTTTAACGGGGTTCAGGTCTAGGCTTTGTGCAGGCCAATTCTTCATTCAGTTTTTCACTGCCTGCTTGTGCATAAGTTGAATTGTGACAAATTAGCATCGCAGTCAGACACTGAACTTTGACTGTGCCCTTATCATTTTTACTTAGGGGCACCACAAACAAGCGGTTTACTTGGGCAGATTATTTTGTAAAATCCAAATAAGCTTTACAGATCTTTATTAGAAAGTGTTTAAACAATGTTTTTCATGCTTGTTACCATAAACAGTTATTGAGCATATACCTGTAAAACAAGTCCTTAAGACACTAACGGTTTACAGTCAAATGAAAATTTGTGTCACAGTTACAATAACTTAGGACAGTAAAGAGACCTTTCTACAGACACTGAAAAACACCAGAGGAAAGATATTCAGGTTTCTACTCACCTGTGTGAACATTCATTGGTTCTGCTGCAGGAGGCATGAGAACTGCAGAGCAATAAACTGCACTGTCTGTAATGTAAAGTAAGACAGTGCTACAGGGAAGGACAGCTGGTCGTCCGTGTAATGCCAGACCACATGTGACCATATGAACCATGTGACCCCCCCCCCCACCCCCCGATGTGTTTGAGGACTTGCAAGAGCTTTGGTGGAAGAGTAAAGTAACATCTCACAGCAACAACTGGCAAATCGTTCTCAGTTCATTAAGATGAGATGCAAAGTAGTACATAAAGCCTGGACACACTACATACTGACTGCTACTTTTGATATTGACCCCCGCTCTGGATCTTTTTATGTTCATACAGATATTTACAAATAATAAGAATTCTGATGAAAAAAAGCAGTTGAAGTTGGGAAGACGTCTATATGTATCAAATTAATCACAAATTAATCACACATCAATTTTGGCTAAATTATTATATAGTCTTTATTGTGTTAAATGAGAAAAGCATTGAATAGACATTACAAAAAGTAGCTTTAGAAAGAAATATTTTAATTCAGCATTACATAAATAGTGATACTAAATGGGTAATACTTTTTGGTAAAACTGTTGTTCAAAAACAAATATTGAAATAAATATATATAAAAAATATATAATAATTAAATGATAGTCTCAATATGATACTAAAACCACCAGTAGGTAATGGCTAGAAGTTGAGAAGTTGATTTGACAGCTTTTTCACTCCTCTCCTTCATCGTAGCTGCCTTTTCTCGTCTACATTCAAGACCAAGTTATATCCTTTGTATTTTGCATCTGTTTGCTTTTAACAAGTTTGTCAGTGCTTGTGAAAAGAGTCATGCCATGATACCATGCAACAAATTGTTGGGTCTTGCCCACAACTAGTATAAATATCAAGACGCTTTGCTCCTGGGTCAGCTTTTTTTTTGCAAAAACATCCATTTTGAAGCCTCCACAATATCTGACTTCTGGAAGAACCAAGGTATTGTGTGAGCGAAGGAAGCAGATTCGGAGCACTGGGATTCTGAAGATGGTTTAACATGGGCTGGACCCTGCATTTCTGGTTCTCTCCCACTAAAACACACTTTGATGCAACAATTTGTGCCCAGACTAGGAGTCGTTGATGCATCAGACAGGGCTTCGTTTCCCAAATGCATCGTAAGCTTAAGTTGATCATAAAAACGATCGCACGAATAATCTTAGACTTGCGGACCGTATCCCAAAAGCATCGTAACTTAAGTAGTACTTGAAAATCTTTGTAGAGTAATCGTAAAGCCCTACGTGCATCGTAAGAAAACAGAATTATGAGGTCACCTGCAGGACAATCGGCAGATTACACCTTTAACTTTATTCAAGTGCAATGTGATTATAATTAAAGCTTTTGATTGTACTTTATTGTACACTTTATTACTCGTTTTTTTTTTGTTTAAATGAATTTATAAATGAAATAATTAAAAATGGCAGAAAACAAAAAATAGAAATACATAAATAGAAATGACTGAACAACAACAAAAAAAACCAAAGAAAAGAAATAATGTAGGAAATATGCTTCAAAGACTGGGAAAAATAGGGATGAACTAAAAAAAAAAAAAAATCTGTCAATGACGAAAACCAGCCATGTATTAGACCCAGAAATAACGTCTCTACAGATATTATATACTACATAGTATAATATTAATGTACTATATATATAATATATTTTATAATATTATTATATATAGTAGATTAATATTATACTTATCACTATTATATTATATTATATTTATATTTATTATATTATATTATCCAAGCTGTCTGGAACGCAGCATTAGGTTAACATTTCAATAAACGAGCGTGGACTGTACTACAAATACGAGCCATTCTATAAATTGACATTTCAGCACTTGTGGATTTGTGTGATACTGATCATCTTGTTGTGATGTTTCAGAATATGGATGTGGACAGAGATCCAGAGGATGCTTTACTGACCGTACCAGAACACAACTAGACAAGACCACAAGAAATACACCACTTCAGTTCTCTAAATGATTTCATGTATTTTCCTTATTTGTAGAGCCTTCTGACCTTGGATATAATTTTGTAATATTTGCAATAATTTCGGGGTGAGTGGTGTTATTCACTGTCAATGGTGTCACTCAGATCTTGTGTCAGATATTGTATAAAATTACATGTTAAGTGAATGAGAAATGCCAAATACTTTAGATTCAGTTATTTAGATTTATACACTGATGTCATGAAAATGTATAAGTATGGAAGGTGTATGAGTAAAGCGAAAGATTAGAAGGTCTAATTGTGTATTTGTTCCTGCTTTATGAGTCAAATGACTGTCCAGAGACATCACAGCTGACCAGATCATTTCATCTCTCAAACTGCAACTCGCAGGCTTCATTAAAGGAGAAGACAGTAATTTTTTTGTTGTATCGTCCTATATGACATTATACCACATTAGGGTCCTCAAATACCAGACCATCTTCTGGTTCTTGGTTCCAACTGGACTGTGAAACCTAAAGACAACAGTAGCACCATTTAACCATTTCTACAGTTTAATGTGAGAAGTGCATCAAAACAATGGAGCAATACACTCCACAAAGCACTCAGGGTCATTTGTGACCCTTTGAGCACAAAACCAGTCATAAGTAGCACATCTATATTTGTAGCAATAGCCAACTATACATTGTATGGGTAAAACTTAATAGATTTTTCTTTTATGCCAGAAATCATTAGGATATTAAATAAAGATCATGTTCCATGAAGATATTTTGTAAATTTCCTACTGTAAATATATCAAAACTTAATTTTTGATTAGTAATATGCATTGCTAAGGACTTCATTTGGAAAACTTTAAAGGCGATTTTCTCAATATTTAGATTTTTTGTACCCTCAGATTCCAGATTGTCCTAACAAACCATATATCAATGGAAAGCTTATTTATTCAGCTTTCAGATGTATAAATCTCAATTTCAAAAAAATTACCCTTATGACTGGTTTTGTGGTCCAGGGTCACATTTATGGTAATAATCTTTTGACTAGCTCAGACATTTGTGGTACTCTCCCCTTCACTGCTCTTGAAGTTAACCCATGACGACTTCCGCTGCTGAGAAACCCGGAAATGTGAAACAGGTCCATATTTTATAAATGATCTTTTGGAACTTGTTGAATACTCCTGATCTCTGTGTGGAGCACTGGCTGTTGTCAAACTCCTTGTGCAAACAAAAAAAGCTCACTGGATTATTACAATTAATGGAAAAAGGAATGTTTGGATATAAACTGATATTTCCTACTGACACACTACAGCAAAAGATAGAAATAACTGAATCAAAACCATTTTTAAAATAATTTTGGCCACCACTGTGTTTTAACTGCTGAATAGATGTTGCACTACAAACTGCTGTCACTGAGAATGCTTTTTATTCTGAACAAGTATGAAATGGATATGTTGTAGTTTATATCAAATTTAAGGTCATGAATGATTTGTAGCGTCTCTTTGTTTCATCCACTGTTGCTGCTACGTAGAAACCTTGTAGAAATGCATTACTGAACCAGAGCATGGTAGAACAGCACTGGTCTGGCCAAAGCTCAGATCTGAGCCCCACTGAAGTCTGGGCTTTGTGCAGGACAGGAAGTTCTTCCACACTAGCCTTGAAAAAGTATTTCTATGCAGATATTGCTTTGAGCTCCCAGATTACCAAGCCTTGGAACAAAAAAAGCACCAAATTCTCTAGAATGGCATTTCAATTTGTAGCATTGAATTGTCCTCACAAAAATGGCTGGAATAGTCAAAATTGTTAAATATAAGAGGGTACTTTTGGCCACATTACCTCTACACCGACTGTAAAAAAACACTGTGAACACTGCCAACAAGAGAATCGTAAAATAACTTTATTTATAAACAAGAAATATTGTAATTAAAATATTTCACAAGTGTAAACATTTTTTTTGACAAAACAAGTGAGCTCCAAAAAACAGTTCCGTATTAAAGCATGTTTTTCTTCAACCTCAGTTTAAATAAGAAGGTCTATTTAAATATGGCTAATAAATGCACATCACAAGGTGTTCATGATCTCTGGCTGCTGGTCTCAGTGGTACTGGCCTCTCTGAACTGCTGTGTCCAGCTCTGAGGATCCTGATCAAAAAGCTGCAAGAGAAAAGACACATGCCAACACTTATTACTTACTAGAACTTTTATTTATTGGTTTGGAATTGATGTGCTCAAGTGAAAGGCATTACACTCATGAATAAATAATGATGGCTGTTTAACAGTCATTGTAGGGGTAAATCTCATGAACATGTCAGGGTCTACCTTTCAAACTCCTCTTAGGTCCAATCTTAATCCAATCTTCACCAAATTGTGCACAAAGCAATTATAGACTACGTTGTCAAAATAATTTTGTGAACTGCTCTGCATGTGCAAAAGAATGACAAACAAGACAGCATGTGCTGAAGTAAACAGAGAAAACTCAAGTAAGTTCATTAAAAAAAAGTAATGTGCTGCAAAGGCCAGAGAATTCGTGAGGAGGTGATAAGAAAGATAAAGATTAGGAGAAAGAGAATAGTTTTTAAATATTTATGGTGCCAACCCTAAAGTTTAGCTTGTATAGAGCTGTCACTATAATAAACCGTTACTTGATGTAGAGTAACAAAAGCTGAATGAATTCCTATCTAACTGTTCAGACTGACGTTGACTTGCAAAACATCAGACCTGTATCAGATTTAGGACCACATATAGAAAATCAATCAAAAAGATCAGATTCCATTTGATTTGTGCTGTTCACACTGTCATCAAAAAAAAAAACCCTACCTGATCGGATTTGGGCCACATTTTCCTGCAGTCTGAAAGTAGCCTTAAAGTGGCTTGAAAAGAGCCACTGTATAACTATTGTCTGCATGAATCGTTTGCGTTTAGTCCCAGATAATTGCTACATGTGGCTATATTATGAATATGACATCTCTGTTTTGCTTGTATTTATCAAATTTGCACATAAAAGAGACTACAGACTTTCGGAAGGTAAGAACAGGCTAGGAAATAGCTATATCAATAGTATCAATGCACATTTCTTTACATTTGTACTGACTGTAACTGAAAGGTTGGTTAATTGTATTGCTGAAACAAAAATGCACAAACCTCTCCAACAAACTCCAGTAGCTTGAGTTTGGACACCTCCTTCTCTGCCCGCAGACCCCAGCGAAACTCATACTCCACCGGCTCTGTGTGAGGGATCTTCACATACTCTAAATATCTAAATCAAACACATGAAAAACTAAATGAAATGATGAAAAAAAAAAAGTTCAGTGGTCCAAGAATTATGTCAGGAGTCATTTGATGAAGGACATGAATCTTTCTGTCTTCATTCTGCTAGACCCCTTCATTATGTATGGTGTGATATAAACCACCTGTCCATGGTCTAAAGAACAGCAGCTCTGAACACACCAAACCTGCTGGGACTCAACCCACATCCTCAGAGTACATCAGTCGCTGTTCTTACAGCCACATCGTAAACCATTAATGAGTATTCAAAGTCAGGGCATGGATCTAAATTAGTGGTCGGCCGATATATCGGCCTTGGCCGATAAGTTTTTCTGGTTGGCCGATGTGTTCGAGGCGGGACTTTTATTTTGACGGCGCTGAGAATGGCAGCAAGTGCTCCCTCTTGTTTGCTGTCGTCGTTAACAGTTCTGTCTAATACGGATAGAAGTCTGTCTAATAATCAGATAGAATGGTTAAACAAAGGAATTAAAGTATTATAACGATTGCTTTTATATTATTAGTAATAGAAAGGCAAACATTATAATACTTTCTCGTTTGCCGTCAGTATTAAGCAAATACGCATTTATATCATGTAAACAAATCTTTGAATGACTATGAACCAGAGCATGTGAGCGGAGCGGAGCGGAGCGTGCTAAATATAGTTGGAGCACGGAGCGGGTTTTTATCCAAAGGCCAGAGCGATCGCTCCAGTTCCGCTACGATACCGCTCACACCGTGTTGATTTTCCTTTCCGCGCCTATGTTAACAGATTAGAGCAGCCACATTGCCTGTGGAATACGCGTGTATCAGGTGCGGTCCAACCACACTGCAACCGCGGCCCCGCGACAGAATAGATGTGAAGCAGATTTTTTCCGCAGCAGTCACGCAACAAACCCGCTCCACGTCCGCCACGCAGGCAGGGTGTCCCAGGCGTAAGGCTTCGGTTGAAAACGGCAGGTGTTAGGCATGCAGAGGAATTTTAAATTTGAGCGAGCGTGGAGCGATTTCACCGGAGCGGGATGAAATTGTAGGGGAGCGGAATTGAGTGGAGATGAATATTTAATTACACAAACCTTGCAAACTTAGTCGAATCCAGCTGTGAGATCTTATAAAGTGTGCATTTTTATCCAGCATGATCGCGTGTTCTCTGTGTGACGGTCGGTCCGTGCAAATTAAATGCTTTAAACTTTAAACTCATGATTTCAAACTATGCTGCGCTTTATGCATTTGCATGTCATATTCATGTCATTTTCACTGTGTGCTGTATCGAAAATGAGTGTTACCTTGGCTTTATTTGAAAAATATGATTCCCAATGCACACAAACGTCCCAGAATACTGAGAGCTCTGTTGGTTACAGTGTTTACTTCCTTTTTAATTATATTTTTATTAAATATTTATATATTTGTGAAAAATACTTTGTCATCTAAAGTATAAGTATGTTTATTTTACACATTTATTTCTTAATCCATTGTCAAATGATTTGAAATGTCTTAAATAGTAATTAAAATAAAATAAAAAATATCGGCCCCCTGCTATCCAAGATATCGGCATCGGCTGTCAAAAAAAACAATATCGGTCGACCACTAATCAAAATAGCAGGTGTTACACTGCACTGGTTAATAGAAAGCCAATCATTTTGTTTCTGAAAGACACTTTCACTTACTTCTGCCGTACAAACTCATCTGTGACCACCTTTTTTACATCACCAAACTCGTCATGCTTTTCCCTGTGAGAAGACAGAGGTATCAGAAGTGAAAAAACCCCCGAAAACAACAAAACTTAAATTTAGTTTTTCAAAAGGATCTAGTGCACAAACCCTGGATCCACCCGCAGCTTCTTGACTGTATTCCACACCAGATCTACAGGATTCATGGAAAACACATCAACAAATCACCCACAGAAACTGATCAGTAGTGGTGTGAATGGTGCATCACTCACTCTCTCTAATGACACCGCCCTTCATGAAGATGACACTCAGGATGACAAACAGCAGGCCTGTCTTTGGGTTTCCAGGACGCCTGTGTGGACAGAAGAAACCATATACCCAAGACAGCAAAACTAGTGCAGATATGTGTGTGTGAATCTCACAAAAACAATTTCTGATTCATGTTTCAGCCCAAAGTTCAATTAGTCTGTCTATTATCTCCATTTCACGGCAACGGACAGTTTAAGAGATAAGATCTGTTGAGAATCCGTTAAAGAATTGTCCCATGCAACAAAAATGAACATGCACATGTAATATATATGAAACAGGCATGAGCAATAGAGAATCAACCTCTTAACAACACACTGTTGTTAAACTACGGAGTCATGGAGCAACTGTAGGAGAAACAAAAAACAAATTCATAATCCGTGCGCACGCTTTCACAATCCGTTCCCGCGGGTTTGTAAACTCACAGATTCATTTTAGAAGAACAGCAAGCTCCTAGGTAGCCTACGTGTTAAAGAATCATATTGTAGCCTATTATTGTTTTATTGCATATTATTATGTGGAATAGGCCTACAGCAAATTATCTTAAGTGATTCTCTATCAATTGTATCGGGTACGAGGAGGAATACAACAATTTAATAAGAAAGATGTGCATCAAAATCTTGTGTTTAATTTGTGATAATATTAGCACTTGATTATTTATTGTATAATAAACCTGGCATTGTGACTGACTTTGGAGTAATTTGTTCCTCTTTTGTAAGACGTTTTGGATAAAATCTTCTTCTAAATGCACAAGTAACCTAAATGTATAATAATAACAATAATAATAAAATAATATTTATTATTATTTATAGGCTAAATAAATGAGTGCACTTAAGTTTTTTTCACAGTAAAATGCACAACATCCGTCAATTCAATTTGTGTTGTTTTCAATTTCAATTCAAGTTTATTTGTCTTTTTATATTTACAAATGCGCTTGAAGACCTTTACCTTAAATATAGTATAAAACATCTACTTCTGTACAAATCGTTGCAAAGCAGCTTTACAGGAAATTAAGTAAAAAAAGACCTTCAGAACAACACAAAGAATATATGCCTGGGATACAGAAAAAGGGAGAAGAGGTAGGGAAGAGGAGTTGTGTGTTATATTTTTTATTGTTTGTTTTTTCCCCTTAGAAACTTAATAATATAAATAGCATTTAACTTATGGCAAAATTTGGTAATTCTGTATCACAATTCCAATATAGTTGTTGTGAGATAAAAAGGTCTGAGTTTTATTCTGGACAGAAACAAGCTTGTAAAAAACAAATAACGTACCGGTCACAACACACAATATGTTGTCATTCCTTTGCTCTCTAACTGAATGCAATGTTATAATAGGCCTAGTTATTTAATAATAACATTAACAGTGAAACATGCATCTAACTCTGGGAGAAAAAGCTTTTTAGGTGCTTTCGTGAGTATGGTTTATAAACCGAGGGGACGGATTGCAAAACTGTCGCCATGGATTGTTTTTTTTCCCCTACAGGTGACGTGCCGGGCTCCGTATTAAACAAACCCAGAATGGACAAAATAAAGTTCTGAATTACTACAGAAGCACATGAAGTATTAACTAACACTGAAAAACAAAGTGATCACGGATCTTGTGTGTTACTTACATGCTCACTGGCTCTCCATGAATGGGCTCCAGCTTATTAATCAGGATATAAATGTGATTTTTTGGGTCAATCTCCACCAGCTTTAATCCAAACACCTGCATCAAACACAGAAGTTCACCTCTGTTCAGATTCACATCTATAAAAGGCCGTTTAGTCACTGTATGCTCCATCTGTTGTACCTGATCAAATCTGCGGCAAACTCTGTTCATGATTTCTGTATAGATGGCTTTGTATTCCTTTATCACATGTTTGCCAATGTCTGCAGAATCAGTCAAAAGAGAAACACAATGTATTAAATATATTTACACAATACAAATATAATGTTCTATTATGAATAGTTATTTAGCTATAAAGCAGTGACATAATAGGGATCTAATGAAGAGTAATTAATTGAACATAGAAGACAAACCTGCTCTTCGAATGGGTATTTTTTTTTGGTCTTTAATTAAGATGAACTGGACCACCTCTGCCACCTTAGCATAAAAGCAGAGAAATATGTTAAAAATGCAATGTAACAGTAAAACCAACCAAAGGAGAAGAAGTAGGTGCAGTCAGTGCAGATTAGACAAAAAGATTGATACCAATATTTGGTGATAATATAGCATAACAAGAGATTTATAAGATATTTTTTGTAGGCTGGTCATTTATAATCGGGAACACCACAAGTGTAACAAGGTAGAATAAAATAAAAAATGTTTTACATACATTATTTTTTTTTGTGATGGAAGTAGTTATACCCTGTGTGAACCCAGTCAGTAAATCTTAGTCCAATTGGATAACATTAAGTAACATTTTCAGGAGAAAGAAAATCTCCAGGTCAAAATGACCCGAACACAACACGAGGGTTAAACATAAATATAAACATACAACAATAGAAGTATAAGAAAAACAATTATAAACCTATAGCAACAGTTGACCATCTGACTATACATACACTATAAATAGTTGACTATACATTCACATAATCTGGGACTGTACAAGAACTTTACATAAATACTGCACAAGAAAATGCGCAAAAGAGATATTTTAGGGGAAGCAGCGCAGAGTGCAAGATGATTTGCAATGCACAAGTAAACATATATTATCATATTGAGTCTTTGTAGCAGGGAGTGTTTATAAAAGTGTCTAGTGTACAGAAAAAAGAGAAAATTTACTGAGACTTAGAAAGTGTGAAAGACCCTCAGGAGCAGAGCATGTGAGCGGAGCGGGGAGCGTAGTGGTCACATCTCGCTCAATACGCTCAGCGCCGCTCGCTCAACCCAAAATGCCCTTTGGTAATTTGCTAGTTCGAGAATATGTGGAATAGGCTAAGCCAGGGGTTTTCAACCTTTTAGGACATGCACCCCCCCAAGTTTGTCTAATTTCACTCGCGCCCCCCCCCCCCTTAAGAAAAATTATTTTTCTTTTGCTCTTTTTGATTAACATTATTTACATAAGAAATGCACGGATCCGTTATACTGATGTACATTTGATATTTACTTTACTGTTTACGTTCACTTGAAACAACCGACTGTGCTTACGAGGATATTCCTCAAGACAGCAACTGGTATTCACCTGCTGTCTCAGAAGGCTATGTTTGTGCGCGCAGGCATGCAGAAACGCTCTGTCACAGCGCGTGAGTACCGCGTTGAGATGTCTTGGGCTTAAATGGCTTAAAATTACTTTGTTTAAATTGACAAGACTTAAAACACGTGAGAATTAAAAACTTTGAGGAAGCAGCACTGGCCTGATCGTTAAGATAGTTTTGGGGGGCTGAAACCCACCTAAAAAGGGTTTAGAACCACCCCTGCCTGGTATAGCGTGCGTAATTATACTGAAACATAAATATATAACCAGTTTACCTGATTCAATGTGATGGCTGAGCCTGTTTCTGAGATAACAATATGCCAATCCGTGGTTGGATTTCCGACACGACTAACCATAAATCATTTTACACCATTCTCACTGTCGCCTAACAGCGGGAGTCAGATTGCCCCCTAGCGGATGGCTTAAGATTTGAAAGCTCGTATTCATAAATCTTCAAGGCAATGTCTCTGAATTAATTGATGCTCGCGCCCCCCTTGACAGGTGCTGGCGCCCCCTTTGAAAACCCCTGGGCTAAGCATTAGTTTGTCTAAGCTAATGTTTCTAAAAGTAAATTCTAAAATCCTGTAATGATTGACAGATGTTTTAATAGACCGCATTTCCCCGCAGTTTTGGTGTATTTTAATTTTAGAAAGCGTGTTTCTTTTATTAACGCCACTAAAAAATTCTTTGTTAAGTGCATTTCATCTTGTGTGTACTTTTCATGAGCCTGATAAGCAAGGCGTATTTTGTGAAATTCTATGTGCATTTCATCTTGTGTGCGTGTTTTGAATGTACTGTTGCACAATAACTGAAGCTGTGTTTTCATGGAAATAAAGTAGGCCTAATGAAAATCAAATATACTTTTTCAGTTATTTAATTTTTTTAGGAAGGTTTGCCAAGTGGCTTCAAAAACAAGACACGTTTTTAAATTAATAATTTTAATTTAATACATTTAAATTAATAAAATTAATATTAAAATCTACAAGCTGAATGTCCCATT
This sequence comes from Schizothorax lantsangensis, assembly GCA_027422415.1. Classification (NCBI taxonomy): domain Eukaryota; kingdom Metazoa; phylum Chordata; class Actinopteri; order Cypriniformes; family Cyprinidae; genus Schizothorax; species Schizothorax lantsangensis. The sequence goes on from CM049862.1 coordinate 798,963, forward strand.
GAAACATAACCGTTACTTATCGGACTACTGCTTTAATTAAGACCAGGGCTCGCAACATTTCAAAATCCCTGGTAGCCCTTCGGGCAGGTACTCTTCAGATTTTGGTAGCCCGAAAATTAATTTAACTAGCCCAAATAAAAAAAAAGACCTTTGTATATGTTTATATATATATATATATATATATATATATATAGAAAATCAGACAGGAGTTTAAATCAATCAAAAATATTTTCAATACACAAATATCAACAAATATGAAGGAAGGAATTTTATTTCACTATTTACAGGGTATATGCAGAATTTTTAAAAATAAATTTAAGGCAATTTATGACCCATTTTAAGAGCTGCACAAGTAAAATGAACACTGTGTGAGCGGGGTTGGACAATGTCTATGGTAACAGAGTATTGAGTCATAAAATTACATGATTTGCAGTTCAGAAACAGGTTTTCACAAAAACAAAAATCTTATACAACAGCATTTCTGCCTTTAGACAATTTTTATGAAAAGGGATAAATCAAGCATATAAATTGTTAATTTAAACCGTATAAATATTACTGTCTTAATTGTTTAGAAGGCACATTAACTTCTTTCTCATTTAGAACTCTGTGTTTGCGGAGTTGATTTTTGCATTGATCTGACCATAAATGGCATTCATTCTCTGCCATGAGGTGGTGCTTTAGGAGCGCTGAAATATTGCGGTTTCCCCGGTAAAGATTGGACACAAAGCAGCTCCGGTTTCCCCGGTAACGATTGGACACAAAGCAGCTCCGCGCTCATAAAAGCTGCTTAATTAGGAATTATAGCTAAAATGAAATGAAATTGCCAACGACACGTTTCTGAGGACAGTCGGTTCCCTTCAGATACATTCAAATAAAGACATCCGCGCTGCGTTTTGACTTGAAAAGTGCAGCTCATATTTATTCAATGGCATCATTGCCTTTTGAAGTTGAATCCAGTATCGTGACTCTTGTCTTTCCGTCTCCAACTGTAGAGCTCTTGAAAATATAATTACATTTCTTATACCATTTAACGTATTTAAAACTTTTTATGGCCTTAAGTTTGATACAACTCACTTTAGGAGTTTTTAAGAACCCGCGGGGAGGTAGCCGTCGGGCAGGGCAGTGAAACATTTTGGTAGCCCGACTGGAAAACACAATAGCCCCGGGACGTCGGGCTAGCGATTTTGCGAGCCCTGAACATTTATTCAAGAATTTCATTATAAAATCCCAAGGTCATCCAAGATGTACATGACTTCATTTTAAAATTTTAAAATGGTCTACGCTGAGCCCTGATTACTTGCATTAAAAGGAGAAAAATCCTGGAAGAAAGAAATCAGCTGAAGAAAGATCTTGAATGGTTTGGGGCTGAGTTAACTGTCACTGTTCTGGAACACAACACACAAGCTTATAGATAAGCATAAGGCTAACTTTTTTGTTTGTGTAATTACATTAGCAGTGACGAACAATTTTACCAACTTAAAATGTTTGAATGTAGGATGTTCAGTGTTATTCAAACTCTGTTAATGTACTCTGCCACTGCTACGCCGCACTGCTACTCTTGAATAACAGCTTCATCTACAAGATCCACCCCTGCCCCGTGCATCTACTACAGCAGAGACACACCTTTACACAAGCCCAGACCCGTCATTACCAGACAACGCTTTCACACGCAGAGTTTATGATAAAACAGAACTGAATATCACAAGTAAAACACAGGTACCTTGCGGTCGATCTGGTCAGACGTGAAGTTCTCTCGGGCTCGCTGGACCTGTGATGAGGTTATCTGGCTAAAATGAGCATCCTCGTCATCCTCATCCAGAGATACCTGAGAGCGCTGCAGTCCACACACACAACACATGCATGCACACACACACCACACACGCACAGACACACAAAACACACACACACACACGCACAACAAACATCACACACAGACACACACACACACACACACACACAATTACTGTCAGGTACTGCAGCAAAAAGGGGTCACACCTTTCTGCATACTGGAAGCAAAGATTCACATATTTTATGTAACACTGGATCATTTTTCTCAATAAATAAATGACAAAGAAAATATTTTTCTCTCACTTGTTTGATTCGGTTCTCTTTGTCTACTTTCAGGACTTATATGAAAATCTGATGATGTTTTGGGTCATATTTATGCATAAATATAGAAAATTCTAAAGGGTTCACAAACTTTCAAGCAGCACTGTATATATATAAAATTGTACATGATAAATACAATTGAATTTAATTGAATCTGTCATTGTATGCACACAGTGGTACAATATCAAACTCACAATATCATTAACACTGTGTTGTTAATATCTTTGTTAAAGTCTGATGACTTATTACCAAATCATATATTTTTCTTTGCTTATTTTACTGAGATTTTGTATAAGTACTATTGAATGAAACTATTTAATGTAAGATCAACTCTTTGAAAACAACATATTGAATTTAAATATTGGTTTCCACTACATAGATTATCATATACTGCCACTGTACATCGGTTCAAATATGAACGTGTACACTTTTAAAAGTTTTAAAATCACTTAATCACATAGTTTCAACATTCATAACTTTAAAACAAGTACATTTAAAGACGTTTGTAAATGTTTTCTTACTCTCTGAGTCTTGTTCTGCGAAGCTGAAACCGCTTTCTTCCTCTGGGACATGGCGACCGATCCTTGAGGATTATATACATACAAAACACACAAAATGTGAATAACGTTACATAACATACATGAATCAATTATTTGTTTATCTGTCACTTCGGATGTTACGAAAGCAAGACACAACATGACATTAACATCAGGACCAGCAGGTTTAAACAAAGCTAATGCTTTATCTGAGCGAATTATGTAGATTACAACAACAACAACAACAACAACAACAACAACAACAACAACAACAACAACAACAATGCATGGTGAGATGTTTAAAACAGTTTTCACCTGTCAGTGATGTTTAAATCTCTATTTACAGCTCTGGCGGTAAACACATGAGCGCAGTTTCCCGGTGATTTCTTCTGCTGCTGATGAACGGCGCTGCGCCGAGAGCTGAGCCTCACCACACCGCCCCCTGCTGGACAACAGACGTCCTCACCAGCAACATGTGACCCTTGACCACAAAACCAGTCATAAGGGTCAATTTTTTAAAATTGAGATTTTTTTACATCACTTGAAAGCTGAATAAATGCTTTCCAGATCTTGTTTTGATCTGGTTTGTTAGGATAGGACAATATTTGGCTGAGATACAACTATTAGAAAATCTGGAATCTGAGGGTGCAAAAAAAACAAAAAAACAAATCCTATTTACGGTAGGAAATTTACAAAATATTTTCATGGAACATGATCTTTACTTAATATCTGTAGATGTGCACAAAACAGAGGAGTCGTGTGGTAACCTTGTATGAACTTCTTTTAATGTCTAACCACTACCAAAACAGAACCAACCTCCCCCTTTACTCATCTCTGCCCCCACATGTCCATCTCCAAACATGCAGCCACCATAAACATGTGTATATGCAACACACACATATTCTCTGCCCCCACATGTCCATCTCCAAACATGCAGCTCCCATAAACATGTGTATATGCAACACACACATATTCTCTGCCTCCACATGTCCATCTCCAAACATGCAGCCACCATAAACATGTGTATATGCAACACACACATATTCTCTGCCCCCACATGTCCATCTCCAAACATGCAGCCACCATAAACATGTGTATATGCAACACACACATATTCTCTGCCCCCACATGTCCATCTCCAAACATGCAGCTCCCATAAACATGTGTATATGCAACACACACATATTCTCTGCCCCCACATGTCCATCTCCAAACATGCAGCTCCCATAAACATGTGTATATGCAACACACACATATTCTCTGCCCCCACATGTCCATCTCCAAACATGCAGCCACCATAAACATGTGTATATGCAACACACACATATTCTCTGCCCCCACATGTCCATCTCCAAACATGCAGCTCCCATATTCTCTGCCCCCAACATCTCCAAACATGCAGCTCCCATAAACATGTGTATATGCAACACACACATATTCTCTGCCCCCACATGTCCATCTCCAAACATGCAGCCCCCATAAACATGTGTATATGCAATTCTACAATATCCTAATGATTTTTGGCATGAAAGAAAAATCGATAATTTTGACCCAGTATTGTTGGCTATTGCTACCTGTGCTACTTATGACTGGTTTTGTGCTCCAGGTCACAAATAAGCTGTGTCTCATTTACTGAACTACATTTATAGAACATTTAGATCAATGGTGTAATTTCGAAGGCCAAGACCAGTTCTGATATGTGCTAAGCACCCTCCAACGAAAGCGAGAGCACCCTCAGTTAAAGATGTAAAAATAGGGTTTTGGCAAAACAGATTTGGCAATTGTTTGAAAATGTCTACCTGGACTGTGTGTTTTTTTTGGACATTTTATCGATGTAATTCTCAACTTCTCGTATACGTGGATCTAATGTGAAAACTGTAAATTTATGGCAGTCTGCTTTTAATGTTGCGTCATCTTTTTTAAAATCATTGTAAAAAAAATATATTTATTTATTTATTTTAATTATTCTTTTTTTTAAAGGTCTACAGTACACTATATTTAATTTTTTTGAAGTCTACCAGGGGTGGGATTTGGGGTGGGATCTAAATTTGCACAGTTGCTTTTTGCTATATTTGCCTGTTTCTAAAAGAAAATTCAATAAACAGTTGTTAACAACAAACAAGTCTATTTACCACGTTTTTTTGCAAGTCTGCATTAAGCTAAAATGAACGGAAAACACTCTTGTGGAATTAAATAACAACTTTTGATGTCTTTGTTCATCATATTTATTTTCATTTAAAAGCAAGACAACGTAAAACGCATCCAGTTTATTGCTAATACTGCATGAACGTGAATCATGCGATCATGCAATTCACATCTATGCCCGTTAGAGGAGGCAACTGGATTGAATGAGGTTCTGCAAGCTCAGGGAAATAGTGGTAAAGTCCATTCAGAGCAGATGATCGTAAAAGAGCGCGCGCAAACAGCTCTTGACTGGTCAGTATGTGATGATGGACGCAGTAGAGTCAGACAGAAGGGTTTCTCCTCTGAAGAACTTTGTGGCCGGAGGGGTCGGTGGTGTCTGTCTCTTAGTCGCTGGACACCCGCTGGACACTATCAAGGTAACACTTCGCCCAAGAGGAGAAAGCTGCATGATTAGAGTCACGAATTGGCAAAGGTGTAATTTATAACATTATAATTATTTTTATCTGCTTTAGCATGATTACATAGGAGTGTATGCTTTCAATGGTTTACATTCATCTAGACAAACAATATTACTATTTTTGTCACTATAATATGTAAATAGAAAAATACTCACAAGGTCTGAATACAATATAATTATTGTGTAACATTAATTCTGTTCTGGATTATATATTTATATTTAGTCATTTAGCAGACGCTTTTATCCAAAGCGACTTACAAATGAAGACAACAGAAGCAATCAATTGTAGTATTAAAACAACTAAAAACAGATCCAAAACTAAAAGCTAAAACTTTATAAATACTACATATACACATTTTAAAAATAAATAAATTACATAAAAATGACAAATGCATACAGCAAAATTTATGTGTTTATGTGACAGAATTCACCCAGCTGTCAAATATTTACATCATAGACTTAAAATGTGTATTGTTTCACAAAGCTTTCAATAATTTACAGCATTTTTGGGAAGGTTAATGTTTCGAAGGCAAAGGAAGTTTTATGGTCACACAGAAGTTCAGCAATAAGACCTTTCGAGACTATAATGATATGTTATCTAAAGACACAGAGGGAGCAAATGACACAGATAACAGCTGTTTCTTCTGACATGTGCTTTATCAGTGTTTGTTAGACCATGCTTTATCTCACGCTGTTGTTAAGACACCCCCAAGATCAATGTGTCATTGCTGTGAGTTATACCATGTGAATATTCATGTTTCCACAGGTCCGTCTGCAAACACAGGAACGTGTTGTCTACAGAGGAACATATGACTGCTTACGAAAGACTGTGTCCAAAGAGGTAATAGCTGTCTGTAAGCAAATGCTGTTGTTATAGCACACATAAAGTGTCCCCACTACATGACAGATAGCGTTTATTACTGAAATAGGTGTCATGGAAATCACTCCTGTTCAGGGGAGCAGCACATGCATTTTACCCCAAAAAACACAAAAAACCTGGCATCTTCAGGGTTAACTGACATTAGGTTGGTGGACTGGTCTTTAGAGGGCAGTGTTGGGAAGAGAGGGCATGTATCTATTTCATTAGATAAACCCAGTGAAAGTTCACAAAACAGCACCTTTAAGACCTTTTCTTGACATCTGATACCTAAAAGTTTGAGCAGTTTTGGTGATTTTGTTCAGTGGCTCTCAGCTGGTCTTGCTACAGGATTTTGGTTTCAGATTTTACATCAGCTGGGAACCAGACACACACAGAAAAATAAGGGTTTAAAATTGTACCTTTTTTGGGTACAACAGCTTGTCCCTGGAGCAGTACCCTTAAAAGGACATATTTTTACCTTTTTTACCCCTAATAGGATACATAATAGTACCTTAGAGTATTAATACGTACCCTTAAGGTACTAATATGTTCCTATTAGGGGTAAAAAAGGTACAAATATGTCCTTTTAAGGGTACTTCTCCAGGGACAAGCTGTTGTACCCAAAAAGGTACAATTTTAAACCCTTATTTTTCTGTGTGCAGTACCAAATTTGTTTATCATACAAATTTAACAAAAAGGTCTTCAACTTAAATTATCAATACATTTATTCCAGTCATAACAACTCTTGGGATAAACCTATTTGGATATGATGAGTGACAGATGAATTTGCCCAAAAATACTTTGAATCAACAACAAAAGCAATGAGAAGTGATTTTAAAAGCATGTTTATTTTGTCTTCTTGCTGTCCGCAAAGTTATCACACCAGACAAGTGACTCAGTGGTTGAGAAGCACTGATTTGATTACCATACACTCTCTCTTTCTCTGCCCAATCACCTTTACCCTGTTTTAATGTCTGCAGGGAATATTTGGCCTGTATAAAGGGATGGGTGTCCCGCTAGCCGGTGTTACCCCAATGATGGCTTTGAATTTCTTGGGCTTTGGGCTGGGAAAGGAACTTCTGCAAAGTGACCCCACCGTACCAATCACGTTAGTACAGGAGAGGGTCGATAAGAGAAAGGGGATATTTGTGATGTCAACTCTGTGCTGAATGTCACATTTAACAGTTTCAATTTCTAAGGTGTGTCTTCTTGAGATAAAAGTGTGTAGTCTTAATAAAAACTAGAGGGTATTTATATCTTTATGTGGCTAAACGCAGCAGCAGCTGAATAGATTTGTTCACATAGTTTTTAGTTTTATATGCTGTATATGAATAATTGATGTATATAGACATCATAGTTTGATGCTTCTCTTTTCTGTTTCTCCTTTTTATGACTGTATTTGACCCTGTGTCAGGAACACACAGATCTACTTGGCGGGGATGCTGGCAGGAGTATTCACCACTGTGATCGTGGCCCCGGGCGAGAGAATCAAGTGTTTACTTCAGGCAGGGCAAACACACTACTGTCATAAATACACCTGTGTCCATAGACACCATTAGCATGGTAATAAAAGACTCAGGAATAAAAAAAATATACTGACATTTTAAAAAACAACAAACAAAAGAACACATTTTTAAACAATTAGTATTAGCTCACTTGATGTTCATTCACGGTAAACTTTTTTTACAGCCAGAAAGCACAGAACTACACTGTAAAAAATGACTGTGAATTTAATGGTAAAAGACTGTAAAAATGCTATAACTATGTTCTTCTTAGTTTTTTCTGATCAGTTTTGTACATTAGGGTTGTATGTTACATCTAATGTTGTTAAATTAATGTTTATTGCATTATTTCAGGTTCATGTGTGTTAGCATGATGGTGTTTAGTGCTTGTGTGAATGACACTGTGCACCTTCTATATATGTTAATATTTAAAAGCTGCTTGTGATTGGCTTTGGTTCATCATGTGACTTTCTCATCACCACCTGCTTTTGGTGGTTATCAGTGTATTACAAAGATACAAAACAGATTTCAGTACTTTAATAGGTTGGTATATTAACATTATATTAGTTAATGAAATTACAGTATTTAAATGTAAATTTAAGTTAAAACCTTAAGTGTTGCTACCGTACTTTTTACGGTTAAATTCTGGCAACCACAGCTGCCGAATTTTTACTGTCAATTTTACATCAGTTTAGTTAATTGGCACTCTAAGAAGTCTAAACGAAGTCTAAAATGTCAACAAAATATCCCTGGAAAAAAAATCTCTGGAAACTGAGTAATAATAGAAACATGATCTGGGGTCATGATCTGACTTTTTTTTTTATTATTATTTTGTACTGTTCTCTGAGGTCCACTTATAATGTTATCAAGTCATTTTTACATCAAAAACATCATAATTTAGAATTAACAGGCTATTTTCTGTCCTGTTTTTGACCGCCCTCATCAGAAGCACTGTATGAATAGGCCTGTAGGATTGTAGACTCGGAAGTAAACGCCACTGCTGTGATTGGCTAATAGTTGTGTATGTTTGACTGTACATTCCTCACAGATGGACGCTGCTGTTATGTAGGTAAAAAAACGCATAAATAACTCAATACATATCAAACAATCTGTTTAACAGACAAAGCAATAGTGATCACATAATAAAAACAGTTACTCACACTTGTGATGCGATATTACTGTCAGATCCAATATAGTCGGCACAGCATCGTCTTTTAGTTTCAATCTTTCTGAAAGTCCCGCATCGATTTGTGCTTTGTTTGTAAACGAATCCGCGGTATAATGAAGTGAAAAATGGACCAAGTTCTTAATGACGTGGTCTGGAGCTTTAAAAATCTGTATCATTAAAAATAAAGTCCACTCTTTCCTAATGTTAGGATCAGAAGGAAGGCAATGCAAAACTGTGTTTTTCCTCATCTTGGCACTGCACAGCATCTAGTTGTGTTCGGAGCATGTTTATCGTTTGGTTTTTGCATAGACTTGGGTTTGCCTCTCTAGTTATTTACACTACATGCATGAATCGGTGGGCGGGGCTAAACAGGCAGTGATGTAGAATCTGTGGGCGGGGCTAAATAGGCAGTGATGTAGAAGCAGGCGTTGATTATCTTCTGCGGAGGAGGTGCTTATCCACACTATTACATCATAGAGTAGAACATTCCACAAGCTGTGGTTTTGGCAGACTGTTTTTAGAGTAATGAGAAAGTTATGAGTTCTGAAACTTACAGGATGTTTTTATAGTACAATGACCTCTTAAATGTCAAAAGGGAATTATGATTTCTCAGGTTATGACCCCTTTAATCATGTAAAATCCTGTAATGTTATGATTTGTGTTTATTGACATATGCATATGTGTTTTAGATCCAGTCTTCGGCCAGTCAGCTGAAGTACGCTGGACCAGTGGATTGTGCACTGAGACTTTATAAGGAACAGGGAATTCGCAGTGTCTACAAGGGCACTGTTCTTACCCTAATCAGAGGTGTGTGTATGTGTGTGATATTTTATATAGGTGATATTGTGTGTGACATGATATGTTCACTGACATGTAAACTAAAATTAATAGGTGGCCTTTTTGGATGCATCTTTTTTTCTTTTCTTTTAGATGTGCCTTCAAATGGTGTATACTTTCTAACTTATGAATACTTAAAACAGTTTCTGACCCCTGAGGGAGAGTGGTGAGAGTCACTACTTTGTTATTCTAGCTATAAATAATATCAGGATTTAGATCTAATATTCATTTCACTTTTTCCAAGTGTTCATCATCTCAGCACATCCAGAGTGCTTCTTGCAGGTGGGACTGCTGGCATGTTAAACTGGCTGATTGCTCTGCCTGCAGATGTGCTTAAGTCAAACTACCAAACAGGTACACCACACACACTTCTGAATGTGCCATTGTTTTTATGACTTATGTCATAATTATATGACTCATATGCCATAAAATGGCTCCACATTGTCCCCTAGAGGCACAAATAAAACTATAAAAAGGGAGCCAGTGAATTATGGTGGAGATTCACTAAACAGTTGCTTGTCTTTTGTGTGTGGTATTTCACTGCAAAAACCTGCATCATATTAACTAACCATCGGCAAACTAGTTTACTAATTTACAAATATTTAAATGTAGGCAGAATTTTATTTAAATGAGTCATCTGCACACACTTTCTGGTGATTATAGCAGCAGTACTTTATCAGATGATGGAGAGTAGGCTAGCCAAGGGCATTTTAATGAGCCAGTTCAGGTGATCACACTTCTGTGTAGTCTTAGTAAAGTATGCTAGAAAAAGTGTTATCGTATATCAAAAAAGAAATATGAGTAAGTATCATATCTGCCAAACACACTATTGTAGATATACCTTTTTTTCTATATTTACGGGCATGGCATAAACACATAAGAATAAGACGTTAGCTTTACAGAATTTGCAAGAATGTGTTTTTGAACATTGATTTTCATAATAATGGATAATGTGTATTTCCATGTCTTTTACTAATATATGCACTCTTGGTAAATATGAACAAATAGTCTTTGGAAAAATGTCTTTGCTGTTTATCTTATTGGTTTTTCATTCACTTTTTTTAAAAATTGAAATAAAATAATTGAAGAAAAAAACAAAACATTTTTTAAATATACTGTATGTGTGCCACAATTATTGGCCACCAAAACCCACATCTGTTTCTTCTTTTTAATTTTTTCAAAAAAAAAAAAAAGCTTTGTTTTGATCATAAATAGCAATGGTCCCAGTGAAAGTCCCAGTAATGTGTGTCAAACTGCTAGTGCTTTTGTTGTATGATGACATCAAAGGCCTGATTATGCAACCCTCTCAAACAAGTTTATGGTTATGTAGGTGGTGTCTGTTTGAAGTAATGGAGAATTTCTGACCCCAAGACCCAGTTAACGTCTGCAATCCTTACAAATTGTTTAGCCACTCGAACCATCCTTCTCATTGTGCATGTGGCCAATATCAAAGTCCCTTTAAGGATATGCTTAATAGTCTTTGCCAATATATACACACATCCTCTTTTAGGTTACTTTATGAATTTACGTTTCAGCATGGGTGGCCAAACAATTTGATTAGTCACTTTTTATTAAACACATTTTAGTTCTTCTAAAAGTCAGACTCCATGTATCATATTCAACTGACTTTATTATGACTACAAAAAAAAAAGAAAGAACTTGAGGTTGCCATGGCAACTAGATACTTGTAGAATTACCTATAGTCTATTTTTGCTGTGCTAAACTTAGCAATAGAAGTTGCTATATAAGTTAGAAGTTATGCATGTCAGCAACATGATCTCAAAGCATGTTTTTATAAAGTAAAGTAACACTTCAATCAAGTGATGCTTTTATATTTTTAGCAAATCTTACTAAAAATAGATGATTAAGCAGTTTATATTTTAAAATTTATGTTTGGGTTTGGTTCCATGTAAATTAAATAACATTTGGATGCAAGGCCGTAACCATGTCTTGAACATTGGGGGGGGGGGGGGGACCAATTTATATATATATATATATGCGCGCTGCTTTAATTGACGCACGCACACACATTACTCGCACACACAAACTTGTCAACACTACCCCGCGACTTTTATTGTAATAAAATAGTTTCCATACTGAATCATACTGAATATTTCTCATCAACGACGTGTTTTTGAAGTAGGACTAAATTCACAGTTTAATTGTTTGTAGGGACAGACAAACAGATGCAGATAATTAACACATTTCATCTCTCTCTCTCTCTCTCAAAATGGGCATATTTACGAAAAAAAAGTAGAGTTGCTGCTTCACTGAATATAACTGTCGGTCATTTAACATTTCTATCGTAAAACAGTTGACTAACATTAAATGATTAGCAGCTTCCACCTTACCTCGCTCTCTTTCATTAATCTGACGCTTCGCGGCGCGCTCAGCATCTGTGAACGCTAAACCCCGCCTACTTTGATTTGATTGGCCAGTTCGATTATTTTGACATTGACGAGCGCTGTTAGCCAGCTGAGGCAGAGCAGACTGAAAATGTTACTTTTAAAGCTTTTTTGTCATCCTAACAAGAGCGCTGCGTAATGGAGGACAGCAGATCAGTGCAAGAATTTCAAATATTGGGGGGGACATTTGGCCATTTCTAAATATTGGGGGGGACTTGTCCCCCTCAATGTCTATGGTGGTTACGGCCCTGTTTGGATGTAAAGGCAGAATTTCCATGTATGGCTATTATTTGTGAAAATGCAGATTCGTCATGTGACAAATGCAAATGGGGGAGGAATTAGTAAATTTGGTTTGATTTATTATTTAATCTAAAAAAAAATTGTAACATCTTTCAGTCACTATGTTTCTGCAAGCTACGGCCATGGATCAATTGTTCAATCAATCATTCACTTCATGGATCAATCACTTTTAAATGAGCATTTCAGCCATTATCTTACAGAATAGCCATTTCCTTATTTGTGTGGCTCCACATCTTTTGTCACTCATTGCTGTATTCTCAGGTCTTTCCCACTGGATGAGAATAGAAATGTGCCCTTTATATCACCTCATAAAACCCAGTGCCACTTCAGTGATTTAAAGACTCAAGTAAACTTAAAAAGGTACTATATGAAGAAGAATTTACTTCAGTTAGATTTTATTCATAAGAATTTATAGAGGTGCCAGTAATTGCAACACTTTTTTGAATAATAAAAATAATATATATTTATATATATGTTTATCACATTTCTAAAAAGAATGTTACTTCAATTAAAGGTTGTAACATTTTTTTCAAAGTATGTTTTGTTCAAAATTACCAAGGGTGCCAATTTTAGTGGGTTGCACTTAATACCAAAAGCATGTATCAGTTGTAGTATTCTGTGATTAGGACAGAAAATGCAGACAATGCTCTGTCCTCTGTCCTGCAGCCACAGACGGGCGTTACCGGGGTCTGAGAGATGTGTTAAAAACACTGTTACGGGAGGAAGGAGCCCGTGCTCTCTACAAAGGCTTGAGCGCAGTCATGTTACGAGCATTTCCTGCTAATGCGGTGAGAAAACATACTCATGCTACCAATACATTTTTCAGTATCAGCCTATTGTCATGAAAACGTTTATTACAGAGTTCTAGTAAAGTTGTATAAAATGGTTTGGTGAGCCGTTTAGGATTTTATGGATTTCTGACTAAATATAGCTCAGTTGATCACAGCGGATGATAAAAACAGTAACAAAATCTTATAATGAGATATAAAAGTATTTATATATTCTGCCTTCACATGCTTTCAGAAATTCCCACTTCTGAAGTCATAATTAAGAGTTTGTCACTTTCAGGTGCTTTTTTGTCGAAAAGAATAGGAATAATGGAGCTTATTTCAGTTTATGCCCCAGTGTCTTTGATGTGGGACAGTTTATCACTGTATTTACATTAGTCAAGATTCTTATGAACTGACAATATACTACTCTAGAGCTCTATTTGCCTTTTCAGCTATTAAGTGACTATTTGCCCACACTATATCATATCATAATTTTTTTTTTATAAATGTTGATTTGTTACTTTCTTTTCAATTGATAAATTAATTGTATATCTGCTCTTTTACCATAGGTTTGCCCACACTATCATAAAATTATAGCTGAATCAGTGAAAAATGTTCACTGGATATTTATAAGGGCTGGTACTAGAGCTGTCGATTTAACGCGCTAATTTGGAGCAGTTAATAATGCATGATGCATGGTGTAGCCTTTGAAAATGCAGTTATATGCCCCTAAAATTCAAGATGGGAGGGCAAAAAATGCTCTGTGTTTTTGTATTTTGTATTTATATGATAGGATATAGTTTAGTAATATCACAAAAGCAAATGTGCAATTTTTCCCCAATCAAAGTATTTCTTTTTAAAGCTACTTTTTGTAATGTCTATTCAATGCTTTTCTCATTTAACACAATAATGACTTTAATCTTTTGAGGGGTAATTTCTCAGCCAAAATTAATGAATTAAAATAATCGGCACATCATGTAATTAATTAATTCAAAAATAAAAAAAATGAATCGCTTGACAGACCAAGCTGACACGAATCAAAGGCTCCACGAGTTAGATCTGATCATCTGGTCACCAAGTCTCTTTGAGCACAAACATATGGATATGTAGCAACATAAAACAGACTTTTACTACAGTAAAACTTCCTGCAGTTCAGATAAATAATGCTGCTTTGAGGCCCCTAGTCTCTTAGCTGGCCTTTTGCATCTTAGCTCTACAGAGCAGCATATAAAAACTCATGCACCGCACATTTACATTTACATACACTCATATACTCAGAACAATTGTAAGATTTGTAATCCAATTCAAACACATTTTGGCTGTGTACTTGCAGAACGATGCAGACACACCGCTGTAGAACAACAGATGCAAAAGCGAACAGTGCTTAGAGGCTCCAGAGTAGGTCTGATGGGCCTCATAAACTGCTGGTTAGAGAACTTGTTATACGAGTCTAGGGTAGGAAAAATAAGGTACCCTGTTCTGTTTCAACTTACCTTGTTATTCCATCACCTACAGGTGACACTGACATTGAAATACTGACAATTCTAAAACTGTGCATTTTTTAATAGGTCAATGATACATTTTCCATTCTACATTTGACTAAAATGAGTGTTAATTTGTTTTGAAATGTTCTTCTCTTAATAGTGTTACTCTCTCTCTGTTTGTCCTGCTTGCAGGCTTGTTTTCTAGGCTTTGAGGTTGCACTAAAGTTCTTAAACTACATCGCTCCAGACTGGTGATTTCACAGTTATGACTGATGAGGGATACTATACGACTGATGTTTGAATATCTTTTTTTTCTATGTAGCATTGATTTACAGCCCTTTTTGGTGTCATTTTAGACATTTTGCATTTGCATGTCTTCAGTAAGGGGCAGAAAGACTTGGATTTGTATGGTTTTCTCTTTTCGTTACCATTTAATTTTGAACAGATGACTTATTTGTGCCTTATCCAAAGAAAGTTTACAGTAACGTATGTTACTTTTGTATGATGCTCTCTTACCTATGTCTCTCTTACTTGTTATCTTATGCTAATTATTTTCTATTGAATAATTATAATAATAAAATTATAAAAGCAAATATAAAAATTAATAATATGTAATTTTTATTTTCTGGATGTTTTAAATGTATTGGTTTTGCATTAAAACCATGTCTTTAAAATAGTTTTGAATGCATTAATGGAGCTGTCATGAAAAGGTAGAAGAAAAAAATCATGCATTGACTCTCATTTTCTTCTACTTCTGTGTATAAAAATAATTATAGTAATTGTAGACCAATTACTATGTGTGCAAATCACAATCTTTATATCGTACTGTATATATATATATATAGCTGGTCACCTTTACAACAGGTCACTTGTATCTCTATGTAAACTGTATGATAACAAATTTATTAAAAATGAAAAAATGAAAAAAACTGTAATATCACTCTGATGTAAGTATTCAGACTCTTTGTTGTTTTAGGTGCGATGCGTCAAGCTTTGATACCTGCAGTTCTGAATCAAAAACAATGGCTCTGTAATATTAACAGTGAAATAAACAATGGTGGCGACCTAATACTCTGTTCAATTTCAACTTGTTCTTGGGGGAAAATTAGTTTTAAAGTAGTATTATTAAATAGTATTCTAACCCCTTTGGTATGGTCTAGATGGGGAACATTTACAAATAGCAACAGATTTAAGCATCATTTACAATAAGGAGTTGAATAATGGAATAAAGAGTTGAACAAGGAAAATCAATAACAGATCATTTAGAATAAGGATTTGGTTTGCCAGTGGATGTTAAACAAGCTCCCCCCCCCCCCCCCTTAAGGCCCATTCTGTAGCGAGGACATAAAAGTCTGAGCTGAAAACTGTGAAACTTATTAGGAGACAACTTATTTATATTATTTGTAAAAAAATAAAAATAATATTAAACCAATCGTTAGAAATGTTACTATTTATGTCTGAAGTGTTTAAGTTGTGAGGCATGCAAGGGAGGGCACCAATAGGCCTGAGTGCCAAAATGGTCAAAAAGCAGCCCTGGACAGGAGTGCCAGTATCTGCACACACAACACAACTGTCAAAAACCTACATATGATCCTAGTTATCGCAATTAGAGATTGAAGACAGGGAGTATTTGTTGTACTCTTTTAAATCATGTTTAAATTCTTAAATCAGTATACCAGACCTTGACAAACCATTATTTTTCAATACACTGCCTATTGGGGAAAACCACTGACCGGATGACCCAGCAAATATTAATCTGTGGCATTTAATATTTTGGCTTTTTTCATTTATGTATTTCACCCCAACAAATAAAGAAACAACAACATTTCTGAAGGATTGTGTGAATGTAATGAATGCTGAAAATTTAGTTTTGCCATCACAGTTACATTTTTATTTTTTTAAAATTGAAATAGAAAAGTTTTGAAAGCACTGTGAGGATATTTGGTCCCTATAACGTAGGGAATACCAAGTACAAACACACACACACCCTTACGAAAATTAACCATGGTATTACTACAAAAAACAAACAAAAAAAAAACATTATTAAAGCATTGTAACCACAAATTAACCAAGGTTTTGATACACTAACCACAGTTTAACCATGTATGTGAAATAAACAGCATGTGCTTCAGCAGTCCCTCCACACTCCTTTTCGTCTTTCTTTTTTAATAGTATATCATCAGCACTGTTTTATGTTTTAAGACCTTGAACGTCAAGGTCGGGGAAACTAATTACGACTACAAAACTACAACTCCCATGATCGCTCGCGGTGGTGTAATACTTCCGGTGACGCTGCATTTCTGCGCCCTTCGGCTGACGGGACGGAAGGTGGGAGGGTTACATTTTCTTAATTATACTTTTTTTTCTGCAAACTCACATTACAATTTAACGTTGCTGCTATTACAGAAAAGCGGCGAACAATTAACTACATCCATTAGTAAATTCAGTCATGTACAATTACCCTGCTGTTTACATAAGTTTAAGTTTAAAATGAGGAAGTTTCTTATTGTTTGACTTCTTGAGCATTCAGTAGATTTTATGTCATGTTTGTTTTTTTCGCAGTGTTTTGTGTTTTCACACATCACGCTATTTCTCAAGGTTGTGTAATTTGTGTTAACAGCTGCCACGCTGCTGCTCCTCTGTTTTCATTTGGGCGTAAAGCTTTTGCTTATGCTTAACAGATCTATCCCAATATGATTACATGTTATATCTGATTCATCTGGAGCAAATATATACTCAGCAGCTGAACTGTATCACTGCCAGTAGATGTGTACCTTATTAACAGATGAAAATCTGTTTATTCTCTGCTGTAATATCTCAGTGTGGGTTATTTTTAAATTTTTTAAATGCATTATTGTCAACAAATAGCATGTATAATGCCATATCCCACTGTATAACAAAGAACATTTCACATGCATCAACAAGACAGAACAAGAAAAAGCAAAATGGAGAGAGGGTACATAAGCATCAGTTTACAAATAAATATAAACTACACATATTTTACGTTTCCATAGGATGTTACAAAGCAGTTTTAATAGAGAAAATGTACATGGTAAGCACCATAAAGTATTTTTTAATGTGAAAATGTTAAAAGAGGAGCATATATTAACATTTTAATTGCTTTACTATTTTTAGATTTTCACATCTATATACATTTTAACCTCTTTTTCAAGCACTAAAAATAGGTTTGCCCTTTGTAAACTTGCATTTATGAATGTTATCTCAGGTGCATGCTGTGGCGATGCCCTTGGAGGTGACATGGCCCTTCCCACAATGCCCCCGGCTGGGCTGGAGATTATCCAGCAGAGTGATCACGGGAATGGTGGGCTCATACAGTTACCTTTGGACCAGTGAGTCAAATATTTCTCCATATCCTGATGTGTACAATGAACTTTGAAAGATGTAACATTCACTAATTTATCTGGTTCTGCAGATTATTTTAACTCGTTGGTGGTGCACAACCGGGATGTTTTGTTGGACCTGGTTGATGAGCGTCCTCAGGACACGCCTCTTATCACATTGTGCAATCATCAGTCCTGTATGGATGATCCACACATCTGGGGTAGGAGGAGCAGCAGATACCTGGTTTTGAATAATAAAATCATGGCTTTAACAAAAAAATACACATTTAAAGGGGTGGTTGACTGTTTCTTTTTGTTTCTAGGCTTGATTGTGTTTATGGGGTGCAGTCTAACATGTGTTAATGCTTTGTTAAAAAAAAAAAAAATCATTATTTTTCACATAATTTACCTTTATTCTACACCGCTCTGTTCCTTCTCATATAAACGCTCTGATGAGTTCCAGATTTTATGAAGCCCCTCCCTCAGAAATACGTGATGGGCTCTGATTGGTTAGCTGGTCCAGTGTGTTGTGATTGGCTAAACTGCCTCTAGTGTGCGTCCAAACGTCCCGCCCCTCGCCTCAGCCACATGTGCTCCGGTTGTTTTGTGAACAATGGCGTCGTCTATATTGCTTATCAATTTGAGCCCGATTGAGACGCAGAGGATATTAGTGAAGAGGATTGCGCAGAATCTGTGCAAGAATGGCTCTTAGTATGTTTTTTGTTTGTTGTCTCATACTTTTAGATACACTGCCTGTTATTTGTAAATGCTACTGCGTATGTTAGCTTTTAATATACGGTTTTATTCTGATTAAAGCTTTAATACAGTACGGCAACCGCACACGCGTCCATGTATAACGCTTCTCATAGCTATGTGAATAATATCTGTCTGTCTATACACATAAAGTGTATTATTGGAACACAGTTCACTGATGGAGCTGAGCTGATGATCTGAGAGAGAAAGAGAGAGAGATGCAGAGCAGTGAGGAACAGGATTAAGAACCGCTGCTTTATAACACTGATTTTTAAACTTGTGAATCCATTAAAATCGCTAGAAGACAGAATCACGATTCATATATGAATGGATGTTTTCGTGCACCCCTAGTTTTGACGGCATGCAGCAACTCTTCCTCTTCTCTAAAGCAGCGCAGCATGGCTCCGCCCCCTTTGCTGGATGTTCCTGGGGGCGGGGTTTATCAGGGTTTGTGATGTCACAAACCCAGGAAGTAGCTCGTTGTAGTCCCTGTGAGCCGTTTTTGTAGGCATTAAACTGGCATAATTTTAAAAGATGATATCTCCGTTTGCATTGAACTTTCAGTGTTGTAACTTTGCAGATATTGTTTATGCTCAAACAGCAACATTACACACTAACTAAAGTTAAAAAAGTGAAATCGCAATCAACCACCCTTTTAATATAACTGAGGTGACACAGATTTGTCAGTAGAAAATGTAAATGCGTTAAAGTGTTTTTGCACGTTCTGATATCAGGAGTCCTGAAGCTCCGGCATCTGTGGAACTTTAACAGGATGAGATGGTGAGTGAATGAAAGCAGAATCTGGAGACTTGTATAAAAGTGTTTCGTTGCTTTATATCGTATCATTTGTTATCTGTGTGTGCTCAGGGCACCTACTGCCTCTGACATCTGTTTCACAAGAGAACTACACTCCAACTTCTTCAGCAGAGGGAAATGTGTGCCTGTTGTTAGAGGTAAACTCATCTAATCCCATGTTTTTTTTTCCTCAGCGTGTTTTATTTTCCACTTTTTTTAAAAATGACTAAATTAAACAAAATCAAACTTTGTAAAGTATTTTGGTAACACTTTACTTGAAGGGGTGTGCATAAAACTGACATGACACCTTCATAATCATGACATGACACGTCATGAAGGAGGTTTTATGCATGTTTATGACAACTGTCATTAATTGTCATTCACTCAGTTATGTCATTTTTAATGCAAAGATGACATTATTTGACCTAACCCTAACCCTACCCTTACCCCTAACCCTAGCCCATAACAAAGACATCTCAATGTCATCTTTGCATTAAAAATTAAATTACATAACTGAGCGAATGACACTTAATGACAGTTGTCATAAACGTGCATAAAAAACCTTCATATTCATGACGTCATGTCATGATTATGAAGGTGTCATGTCAGTCTTATGCACACCCCTTCAAGTAAAGTGTAAGCAGTATTTTTTTTGTACACAAAAAGTAAAGCACAAATGGGCCATCATTATATATATATATATAAAAAATTACTTAAAAAAATTTGCCTGCCATTGAAGACAGGTACCTGTGTTTAAATGGTATGCATGTGTATGTATACCTCAAAAGGTATGTGTATGATAATTTTGGTGATTATAGTTTTGGAAGAAATGGTAAAGATTAAGTTTAAGCTTAAACTTGCTGCAGAAAACATTTGAAATGCACAGTGATAGAAGAAGAGGAATTTATCTTGCTGCAGCTGACTGTTAGATGTTATAATCATGAACACATGCTAAAAATAACCGCTGTCAGTGCTTTTTTTAATCTAATTTATATATTAACCAAGTATGAAAAACATAAGAGGAGACATTGGAGTTGATAAGGTTTTTAAGTTTTTATTTTATTTCATTGAATGCATTAAACGGTCCTGTGTTTTTAGGAGATGGAGTATATCAGAAAGGAATGGACTTCCTCTTGGAAAGGCTGAATAAAGGGGAATGGGTGCACATATTTCCAGAAGGTGAAGACAGCAGAGGACACTCATATTTTTAACCTCGACATTTGTTTGTGGTACAAGTTAAAGGAAATATGGTGCATTTCTCCTCCCAGGTAAAGTTAACATGACTGAAGAGTTCATGAGGATAAAATGGGGTAAGATTT
The DNA here is from genome assembly GCA_027422415.1 of Schizothorax lantsangensis. Taxonomy (NCBI): domain Eukaryota; kingdom Metazoa; phylum Chordata; class Actinopteri; order Cypriniformes; family Cyprinidae; genus Schizothorax; species Schizothorax lantsangensis. The sequence continues at coordinate 819,743 of CM049862.1, forward strand.
ATGCTCCAATAATAACAAATAGTTTGTTTTACCCTGATTTGTTTGGTTGTTAATCAAGTAAATCCTTCTATTCCTTGACAGGAATCGGGCGTTTGATTGCGGAGTGCTCTCTTCACCCTATCATTTTACCCATGTGGCATGTAGGTAAGTTATGCACGCACAATTTTAAATGACATAAGCTGTTATCGTAGCACATAACTTTATGAATTCATATTTGAGCACATGTTTATGTACCGTATTGTTTCAGGTATGAATGATGTTTTACCAAATCAAGCGCCATACGTCCCTCGAGTAGGACAGGTTAATACATATTTTGCTTGTGTGATGTGTCATACCTGATATTTCTCAGTGTCACACCTACAGAACAGTTTTGACTCGAGTGTACTTGTCTTTTTTGCAGCGAATAACTGTTGTAGTTGGAAAGCCGTTCACTGTCAGACATCTGGTAAATGCACTGAGAGCTGATAACACAAGTCCGGTAGGTGATAAAGTGTTTATAAAAATAATAATAATAATAATACTAATAGTAGTACAGTTTTGGGTAAGTTACTCTAAAAAAGTAATTAATTACTAGTTACTAATTACATCTTCAACAGTGTAATTAGATCACTGTACAAATTACTCTCTCCAAAAAGTATTTAATTAATGATACAAGGATAGACATGAAACGGTTCTTTTAATTCTTTCAAATAAATAACAGATAACTACATCAATTATTCTGGTCACACTTTAGATTAGAGTCCTATTAACTATGGCTTTTGCCTCAATATACTTCTAATTACTGCTTATTAATACTTAGTAAAGTAGTTAAGTTTAAGAATTGGGTAGGGTTAAGGATTTAATAAGGTCTTGCAGAATAAGACATTAATATGTGCTTTTTAAGTAATAATAAACAGCCAATATCCCAGTAATATTCATACTAATAACCAACTAGTTAATAGTGAGAATTGGACAATAAAGTGTTACCAATATTCTTATTAACTCACCAAAGTATTTAAAGTGAGAAGGGAACATAAAAAGCATGCATTTTAAGGTTAGACTTTAAATGTTTATGTTAAATCCACTATTGTATTGTGCATAAATGTTTTACAGTATTGCACAGTATTAGGTTCAATTACATAAGAGGTAACTGTAATTAAATTAAAACTAAGAATAATCGCTTACTTTACTTTTTCAAGGGAAAAGTAATTAAACTACAGTAACTAATTACTTGGTAACTAGTTACACCCAACACTGTAGTAATAGTAGTTTTACAGCTGAGTATGACATTATTTTTCTCTACAGATGGAAATGCGGAAAACACTGACAGACTTTATTCAAGGGGAGTTTTGCAGCTTGAAAGCCCAGGCGGAGACGCTTCATCACAGGATACGGAAACACTCGTGACCCATGAAGGGACGTATTACAGGATTAAGGGCTCTACAGGACATTACCCATTAGCTAACACGGGCCTTACAACTCAGCATAGACACTGAGGAGAAACAATCATACAGATGACTGCACCCAAAGAGCTTTACGGCATCCTTTGAAGTAACATTATATCCATGGGTGTCCGTTCATTTATGTGAAGGAGAACGGAGATGGAGTTACACCTCTATAGAGAAAGTAAATTAATTTTGAGCAATGTGCAGGACCTCAGGAGACTTATGTGCATATCAGTGACTGGAAATGCCTTGTAGACTGTGGAGCACAATACGTTGCATTCTTCCACAGTCTTTTTTTCATTGTAATTGTACTGAATACTTCACCCAACAATAATAACATTAGCATTTAGAACGATGAAAGTAACTCTTTTACATCCTAGCGTGTCAGTGAGTCATTCTCTTTTGTTCTTTGTATGAAATTTCCTAAACATCTGAACATGTTAAATTTATGTACGCAGTTGTCATAGCTGGATTATTGAGTTAAATTCTTGATTTAAAGTGGGACTGCTGAAGCATTAAGTAATTTTTTAAATTACAGATTGAGACATTTTTAATGGAAGATACTAGCTGTTAGATTTTTTTATATTTGATGTAGTATTTGACTAAATACAGAATAATTAATACAGAAATACTGTAAATACAGAATTATTTCAAAATGGCCCTATAGGCATTTGTGCCTATTACGGAATATAGTTCTTGTTTGCCATGGCAACTGATGAAACAGTAAAGCAGATTTTAAAATATTCTGTCTATGATCTTTAAACAAAATTATCAACATGATGGAAAGAAAGTTGAACATGTTTATGTAATGCATTTAGTAGATACATAGACATTTGATCTGTTCAAAATAAAAATCCTTAAAGTTTTGCTAAACTGTTATTTTTATAAAACATAATTGATATTATCCGTTAGAAGGCATTTTCATACAACAACTTCTAAATTTTAAACAATGAAAAGTGATGAAAATCTGAGTGGACATATTAAAGATTGAAATAAAAGATCTCTTGATGACAACAAAGTTGTTTGAATCTGATAAAAATGAATTGTAATCTTCCAATCACTGTATTTGAAAGTAGAAATTATTGCAGCTACAGTTGAAGTCAAAAGTTTACATACACCTTGCAGAATCTGCAAAATGTTAATTATTTTACCAAAATAAGAGGGATAATAAGAAATGCATGTTATTGTTTATTTAGTACTGACCTGAATAAGATATTTCACATAAAAGACGTTTACATATAGTCACAAGAGAAAATAATAGCTGAATTCATAAAAATGACCCCGTTCAAAAGTTTACATCCCCTTGATTCTTAACACTGTGTTGTTAGCTGAAACACAGCTGTGTTTGTTTGTTTAGTGATAGTTGTTCATGAGTCTCTTGTTGATCCTGAACAGTTAAACTGCCCGCTGTTCTTCAGAAAAGTCCTTCAGGACCCACAAATTATTTGGTTTTCCAGCATTTTTGTGTATTTGAACCCTTTCCAACAATGACTGTATGATTTTGAGATCCATCTTTTCACTCTGAGGACAACTGAGGGACTCGTATGAAACTATTACAGAAGCTTCAAACGCTCACTGACGCCCCAGAAGGAAAAACCATGCATTAAGAGCCGGGGGGTGAAAACATTTATTTATATAAATAATTATTATTTTTTTTTAAATGTAAAGTCAAGTCAAGTTCTTTCAAAAAACGAAAAAAGAAGTCTAAGATTTGAATATTTTAATTTGTGATTGTGGAATTTATCAAGCAACAGAATCAGATTTAGATAAAACTGATTAATCTAAAAGGCTTAGCATACATCCTTCTTGCACAATGCAAACTATACAATAAAATAGATTATAATATACAATGTTAGCCCTAATAAAACCTGAAATATCTTGCCAAAGCTTTATAGCAGGGGTCACCAAACTTGTTCCTGGAGGGCCGGTGTCCTGCAGAGTTTAGCTCCAACCCTAATCAAACACACCTGAACCAGCTAATCAAGGTCTTGCTTGATATACTTGAATATATATATACTCGTATATAAATTGAAGGTATCTGGCTTTGTGGATATGGTATTTACCCATCATCTAACTCCTTATCAGAAATATCAGAATGGAAAAGAACATTATTGATGGAAATACTACAGAGCTGGTGGACCACGAGAAGCAGAAGCTGATATTTGAAGCCAGAATTGTTTAGAATAATAACAGAAATAGAATAAATATGAAACAGATTCTTCTTTCTCTTGGCAGAAAGAGCAGAGTGGAGAAATATTATGGTTAAATTTACTTAGATACTTATTACAAGGGTAAATAATGATTTAAAAATGTATTTCTTTAACTTTATCATTAAACAAAACTGTATTTGGCACAGTCCATACCTTAAAAAAATAATGTTTGGGTAAAGTGCTAATCATTTTGCCTTTAATAACAAAATTGTTGTTAGTAATGAGAAAGTTTCTCAAAACTTATTAGTACAATTAGAATCCAATATACACCATTTATAAAAAAGTTGAGGTATTTTCAAACTGACCCTGCTGAAAAAAACAATAGACACAACACAAAATTTGTAATGGTTTTACTGGTTATAATGGGACTTGTATTGGTTTTAATGGACCCTGTGGGTCTCTACTGGTAATTGGTCACCTTCTATTGGTGGCTTGTTAAAACCAATAAATCCTAATGGAATATGTCCCAAAACACACTACAGAAAACCATTTTTTTATGGTTTTAATGGTTAAAAGTTGATAGTTTGTAATGGTATTTGTAGTGGAAACCATTAGAATTTCCTTTGATGGTTCTATTGTTTGTTTCAGCTTGTGAGATTTCACTAAAAGCACAAATTAAAGGTGCTAGCGTTTGTAACCTTAATGAGAGCTAGTTCTGTTTACATTTACACCCTTTATACGTCACTGCTCGGGCGCGCGCGGAAGATGGCCGGTTGTGACGTCACGCCTCATCTGCGCGGAAGATGGCTGCTCTGAGGACGGTCTCCGGTAACACCGGGATGATTTCGCTATTTCTTCTGTGCGTGATCGCAGCAGCGAGGAGCGATGAGCAGGTCCCTCTGGTCGCTTGGGCGAGCGACGGGTAAAGACCGACAGTATATGAGAGTAGTTCTGGAGACTGGAGATAGTTAGCTTCGGCGGTTTGCTAGCTGGTCGCTGTCCAGTACTGAAAACCCGAGTAAACACTTCAATATCAGCTTTAAACACTTACATTCTCTGATAAACTACACACGTTTAGTAATCTAACCATATATACACGCTTGTGTGCTGACATTATACTCCAGATAGCAGTGTTTAGCGGGGATGGCTGTCTTAAAGCTAGTAAACTGTCAAGGCAGCATTCTGGCTGTTATGGATGTTACAATCTGCGTTAATCCGGTTTTGTGTTTGTCAAAGTTACACTCCTGATGGTCATTGTGTGGTTTTGTCTAATGGATATGTGACCCTGGAGCACAAAACCAGTCTTAAGTAGCACTGGTATATATAACCAAAAATACATTGCATGGGTCAAAATGATCGATTTTTCTTTTATGCCAAAAATCATTAGGATATTAACTAAAGATCATGTTCCATTTATGATATTTTGTAAATTTCCTACCGTAAATGTATCAAAACTTAATTTTTGATTAGGAATATACATTGCAAAGGACTTCATTTAGACAACTTTAAAGGTAAATTTCTCAATATTTAGATTTTTTTGCACCCTAAGATTCCAGATTTTCAAATAGTTGTATCTCAGCCAAATATTGTCCTATCATAACAAACCATACATCAATGGAAAGCTCATTTATTCAGATGGTGTATAAATCTTACATAAAATTTAAATAAGTTTAAATTTTTTTTAATTTAAAAAAAATGACCCTTATGAATGGTTTTGTGCTCCAGGGTCGCATGTGTTTTTCTAGACCTGTGCTCTTATAATGTGTTGTGTGTAGGTTTGCCTTGTCTCCGGTGAATGCTCCATCAGCGGGTCACACTGTGTCTGTGGAGGAGCTGGAGTCACACCTGAACACAGCGCTGAGCACTACACCGCACAATCTGCTGCTCTTCCTGCAGGATAAAGTATGCACTATTCATAACACATTATGCAAACAGATTTATATGGTTTGATTTAGTGTGCCGATAGGAAATTATCTCCTGATTTGTGCAGCTCATCTGCTTTTTGCTGCACATCATTACTGTTTTGTCACTCCCACAGTATTGGATGACTATAGGAATTGAACCCCAGGGTGGCAGTAATATATATATATATATATATATATATATATATATACTGTATATATATATATATATATGAAGAGTTCAGGTGCAAAAGCCTCTAATTGCCTTTTGAAATTTTCTTCTAAAATGAGCATTTTTATCAGGCTCCTATGTGTAGATTCAGTAATTTCACTTCAATGAAAACGAATAGGTTATTTTCATTGCCGTTAAGGTTAAATAACTGAACATAATCATAGGACCCTGAGAAAAATGCTCATTTTAGAAGAAAAGCATTTAGAGGCTTTTGCATCTGAACTCTTCATACACTGTATATATATATATATATATATATATATATATATATATATATATATAAATAAACCTTTTTTTTTTGCATACATATCATCAATGTGTCAGTGTGCCACTTGTTGATAAAAGACAAAATTAAATGAAAACAAAAGGAAGAAAATAAAACATGAAAAAAACATTCTAAGCATATATGGTTTGCTTTGTCCACTTGTGATTACAGAATACATTAATACTATTTGTAAATAAGGCCAGAGAAACAGACATCGAGAGAGAGAGATACTATAATGTCACAATATCACTAATAGATACACATTTCTAAATTAATTGCTACTAGAGTTCCTGACGGGTTTTATTGAAGACAGCAATCTGAATTGCTGTAAGGCCAGTTGAGATAGTGCTAATATTATTGGTTGAACTCTGTTTCATTCAGTTGAGTGTTGACGACTTCACATTGTATGGAGGAGTGTTTGGAAACAAACAGGATAGTGTCTTCCAAAATCTCGAGGTATGTTGATGTCTTTTCCATCTGTCACTACTTATGATATTTATTACTTCTTATGTTTTTGTTATGTTATTTCAGACAAAATCACTTGTGCTTGTTAGCTCAAATATTAAAAAGCAGCTCTCAGGTTTTGTTGCTGTATGACTGTGGCATGTTCACAGGCGGCTCTGCTGTCCTCCTCCTCCCTGTGGTTGCCGTCGGTATCATCGTCTGCCACTGCTTTGGTTTCTACACTGCTCCAGAATCAGATTGATGCAGCTCCTCTCTACATGAACCCAGACACGCTTGCTCAGCTCCGCCTCAATGCATCTGTTGCTGCCTTGCTGGTCTTCCGCCTCCCTTACAGCGGCGGGTAATCACATCTCTTCGACACCGGCTGGAGTTCAGAATGAAATAAATACTGTACACTGACTACAGATTTTCTTAAATAGTATAATAGTATTAAATAGCATTATGCAATTGGATATTGTTTTAAATTGTACTATGCTGCGTTGTCACATGACCTCATTAATGCAGTTCAGTGAGTGCCATCCAGTCATCTCCAAAAACTATGGTGGTTCTTTTACATATTTAATTACATAAGTTTATTTACAAAGTCTTTTATGCTGTAAATTCATGCTGTAAATGCTGTTTATAACTAGATATAGATATGTAGACTGTAGATATAACTAGATTTCTCATCTGTTACCACCTTCTGCAACCAATGATGCAAACAAGCACACTTAGAAGAGCAAACTGTGTGGGACATTTATGGGATCTTACTATATTTTAAAGCAATAGGATATGCATTGTGACAGAAATTATTACAGCACTGACATGAGATTAAATGCACAAAATAATAATTAATACTAAATAATAATAAAACCACTAATTGTAGCCAGTGTGCATGTTACCATGGATAATTATCTTGGATATAGTGAGTGAAAGGTAGAAAAAGAGATAAAGTGTCTTTTGAAATCCACGTAGTAAAAAGGATGAGAGAGGCAGAGCTGAAAAATGCAAGAAAATGCAAGAACAGAATTTGATTTTCTGTCTTCTTTTAGAATTTTCTTCACCATGTGACAGAAATTTAAAGTGACGATAGTATAGTATGCCATTGTTTTCCATTTGTTGGGTGAGCATTTCTTCATATAAAATCTCATTTAATTTGGAAACACATAAAGTAATACAGGATGAATAGATGAAAATCCCTTACATTTGGGAGCTTCTTAAAACCTGAAAAGAAACTCTTGATCTTATGAGGACTGTAAGATGTCTTTCTCGTGCAGGGCTGATTTGATGTCTACTAAAGAAGTGCTCAGCGGAAATGGTAGGTGTCATATTCAAACATCACTAAGTATCAAAAGCCTTGTGCTCCAACAATTATTATTATTATTATTGTAAAACAAGCCAAGATACTAATACAATGAAGTGTTTTCCTGCAAATGAGTGGCATTATGTTGTTTGTTGTAGATGAGGTGATTGGTCAGGTGCTGAGCATCATGAAGGCTCAGTCTGTGCCGTATACTGCAGTGTTTACTGCACTTGGGCCCTCAAGGGTAAGACTTCTCTACAACTATCCTGTATGCACGTACACACCTTCAGGTAAGGGTGGCTAGTGTGACCAAAGTCAAACCAAAATTGAAATATGAGTGATTTTATATGAGTGTAACGATATACATTGAAGTGATTTAATATTACTGGAAATTCAACCGAAAATGGTTTACATGCTAAATAACGTATATTATAAATTCTTTAGTTTAATTAAATACTTTTCTTGTAAGTTACTTTGTCTCAGTTGCTGATTTTTTTTTGTTTGTTTGTTTGGAGCTTAATAATGTAAAGCAAACAAAAACTTTAAAGCTTAAGACGTAACACATTAAGTAGAAAACAAAACACACAAAAAAATAAAGTAAAACTAATAATTTAAAAGGAATAGTTTCCACTGTAATATCTGGTTGGATGAGTCATATTCAAATATGCGCTCACATAAAATGGACAGTTTTGAATTCAAAAGAGATTAATTTGTCAACACAAGACTACCAAATTAGTTGGCACAGGTGCAACTTTTAATATATTTTGGGCCAGTTTTACTAAACAGGGCAAATTAGCGCGAGAGCACAATTCCATAACAGTGCCGATGGGTGTGGAAATTTCTGCGGGTGATTTACTTACAACATGCAAATTAAAGAACACAGATGCAACATCTCATTTACATATCGACCAACGCAATATACCAAGCACAGCGCAAATTAGCGTAGTCACAAATAAAGAATAAAGATTCTTATTCTTATTATTATGTTGAGGTATTATTGTCTGTGTCTATTTTGTAAAGCACTTTGGGCAACTTAATTGTATTTATACAGTGACATATAAACAAATAAAAGAAGAAGATGAAGAAAGAAATACAGAAGCCACAGTATGCTGAGAAGGAACCGGAGGCCAAAAAATGAAGGTTTGCTAGAAGTTTTGATAGACCTGGTATTGCGTGACTCCTAGTTGAGGGCTCCAAGTCGTCTTTTATTTCCTGAAGCAAATTAAAAATAACATGGCTTGGCAAACGATATGCTCGGATAATGTGTTCTTCTGGCATTCAAAATAAATTAATACGTGTGGAAAAATCCTCTCCCTTCTACCTTGCGCTCTCTGTTCTCTGCGGTGCCTTTCCTAGCAACAATAATTGCAGCCATTTCAAGCGCAAAATAGTTTGACATGCTTTTTTTGACGTTAAATAATGGCGCAAATGCCAGTAATTTGACGAGTGCAAATGTTAGTAAATCTCGTTGCCTGATTAATTTGAATACTGAAAGGGAAATTCCTACAAATGCATATTCAATAAGGTCAGGCGCAAAAATAACTGTGTCCACGCCTTTTCAGAGATAATTCTTCACTGCGTCTTCAGTAAATCCTGACAGTACTGGTGTACTGGTGCACGCTGGTGCAAACTGTTAGTAAAACTGGCCCTAATTAGGCAAGTGGCCTTTACACTTTCAATGGGAGGTTGTGTAATTATATCAAACCAATGTAGGAGTTTAATGTGAGCAGAGTTAGTTTAAGGTGGCTTGTGTTTGTCTCAGGTGTTAGAGGAGGCGTCTCCAGCTGTGCACTCGGTCTGGTCACGATCCCTACTGCAGTCCCGTCGTGAGGAAACTACTGCTCCAAAGCCGCCTTTGGAGTTTAAGGAGAAGGGCTCCACCTGCATTCTCTTGTGGGCGGAGACGCTGGTGATCAGCCAGTATCGCTCAGGAAAGTGGGAGAGGCATGACCTTGCCCCCAAAACCTTTGGTGAAGGTGTGTCACCCAGCCTGTCTGGATCATCCTGCAACGAGACTCACTCCCGGTAAATAGTGCTCAACTGCTTGTGAGGTTTAAGTTAAAGGGAACATTTTCCTCAGGATTTAATTTTTCCCCTAAAATTCACTTCTAATGTTAGTTTTAGGTTAGTCATTATCATCATTATCATGACAATTTTCCACCCCTTTTTGAGAATTAGATGAAATGACTGTAAACTTTAAGACTACTACTGCTTTTATCATGATTGGCTAACCGTGTGAAAATAGTAACAGTGCCCCTCCATACTAAATAGCCATTGATATGTAAACATACTCTGTAATGTTGATCATTGTGATTCAGTAGACCCTTCATAGAAAATCTGACCTGTGGAGGTTGGCCTTCAGGGATTGGACCATTCACAGTAGAGCAAAGAAGGGGGCTGTGTTTTAAATCGCTCTGTATACTCTTGTATCGTACACTGTTTGGCACCTCATGATCTGATTCTGATTCTGGCAGTAATAATTCTTATCATAATTGCATGCATTCATTCACACTAATGCAAAGATCTGTTTGCACGTATCAGATGTTTTGTCCTGTCCTTAAGACATAACTGTGTTTAAATTTATTTAGCATAATATGCAATTGCAAATTTAGAGATTCAAGTGCATTAAACTGCTTGCACTAATCACGCACACCTGCTTGCGGTAAGCATCCGGTCTGTGCATATGCAAAAACAAATAGATTGTTTTTTTTTTTATTTAAACATTTTAATGTATAATTTAGATTCAGAATCATTCAAAAAGAAATGCATACAATTTTTTTCGATTTGCATCCTTTTTCGAATAGTACGGCTTGCTAGTTTAGTGCAAGTAGTCCATTCCCTCTTTGTGTCAGAAGATGGCTTGTTCAGATTCACTTGTTTCCATTTACTCATTTAGTAGACTATATCAGTGCAATAATGTTCGGAATACTAAATGAGGGTATAGGGCCTTCTCAATGTCCGGACTCCGGTCTGGATGTCACCGGTTTCGCAGCTCGTCTTTCTCGACCGGCAGAGTTAGCAGCACATTCAACGGACCAAATCGCAGCAGACTTGTGAATGAATGAGTACAAAACAGCGTTTCCAAAAACCTCTCACTGTTGACTGTCTGGGCATATGAACATGAATGTTGTTCGTCTGTAAATGTGCACATAGATTGTTACACAGACGGACGTTTGTACTGTTGCATGATATTTAAAATAAAGTAATATTCACTGCTGTATAACAGCGTATTGCAGTTATAATTCGAGATTTTAGCAATTCAGCTGAAGTGACTGCAGGTTACATTGAAGTACTATTTCAGAAACAGAAAATATGTAAATGAGAACTGCATTATTGGGCATTAGTTGTATTAAATGCAGTAGCCTACTGTTACAGTTCAGAGAGTTAAAATAACCATGGTTTTATTATAGTAAAAGTCTAGTAACCATGTTTTTTTGGCAAATTGATTACAATTTGTATAACCACAGTTTTACTACAAATACCATGGTTAAACTATGGTTAGTGTAACAAGACCATGGTTTATTTGTGGTTACCATGGTTTAACTCTAGTAACCATGATTTATTTTTATTTTTTTGTAGTTAAACCATGGTTAATTTTCATAAACGCGAGTACAACCAGATGACTTCATGAATATGATAACTAAGCATATATAAAGTTGAATTGTTATATAAAGTTACAAGTTTTGTAATAACAATTATTTCGGACCTTTTGACCTTTGAATGTAAAACCCCTGGTATAGGGGTTAATTTTGGAGACAGCACAATGATGCTCCGACAGTGAATCAGTGCTCCTTTCTATTTCTCACATTCTCCATAGACCTGCAAAACTTATGACCACAGGACAAATGGATTTGAAACTTGCACTTTGATATGTTCAGTATAGGCAGCATGGCACGACAACAGTGTAGTAGACAAGTAAAGTGCTGTGCTATTAACATATAAATGTATATGTTGGCAGTTAATGAACCACAATTTTCTCTTGAAATATAGGTTGGTTTTGAACTATGAAGACGTCCTGGATTACCGTTCTTTTAAGCTCATGTAAGTGTTTAATTTTCACATTTACACACACACACACAAACACACACACACTCACACACACACACTCACAAACACACACAAAGACACATACACACACACACACACACACACACACACTCACACACACACACACACAACACACACACACAATCTCTGTGTTCTGTATCTCTGTGTTGGGCTTGAACTGTGTTCTGTATTCTCCTCAGTTTTGTAATGAACCGCCGTCACTATAAGGTTTCTGCCCGCCATTGGTTCACAATGGATCTGGTTCATCTGGAGTATGATGGGAAAAATGCCAAGTTCAATGGCAGCCGTTACATCTACGCTCCGGCCGAGTACTCGTACCGCTGTGAGTCCGTGAGCAGTGCCCGCTACCATCAGCTGTCACCCCACTCAGACAAGGACAACGCCAACGACTGGCAGATCTCTTTTGATGACTTCCAGGTAGGTTCTGAAACAATGAAACCAAAGACAACTAGACTTCATGATTCCCATGGTTTAAAGTCTATAATAAACATTTTCTATATTAAATGAAACATTTTCTGGTTATGCTCAGCTTAAAAAAAATGATTGACTAGAAATTTCTCTTTGTGAGTGCAGTCTACTGTATACAAAAATATTTTTTCCAAAATTTATATCCAGTAATCAAGACTGTAAAAGTAGTAAGCCATGGAGAGTCTGGAGTGTGCTTTGCACACATAACCAACATTTATAACAAAAAATTCCTTACTAGTGTGCAGTTAAAAGTTAAAGCATGCTATATACAGTAGTACATTAATTAATATGCAGTAGTAGATTAAATATTTAATACTTAAACATTACATTATAATATACATTTTAAGTATAAAGTATACATTTTATGGACAGAACGATTTTTAATGTTTTTTAAACAATTATCTTCTGCTCACCAAGCCTGCATTTATTTGATCTAAAGTACAGCAAAAACAGTAATATTGTGAAATATTTTGACTATTTAAAATAACTGCTTTCTATTTGAATATATTTTAAAATGTAATTTATTCCTGTGATTTCAAAGCTGAATTTTTAGCATCATTACTCCAGTCACATGATCCTTCAGAAATCATCTTAATATACTGATTTGCTGCTCAAAAAAACATTTGTTATTATTATTATTATTATTATGTTGAAAACAGCTGAGTAGAATTTTTTCAGGTTTCTTTGATGAATAGAAAGTTCAGAAGAACAGCATTCATCTGGAGTAGAAATCTTTTGTAACATTATTACAACATTATCTTTAAACCCTCAAATTAAAGCTGACAGTCTGCAGTTAAAGCACATCTTGTTCGTTTCATTTGAAATCCATAGTGGTGGTGTATAGAGCCAAAAATGTTAGAATTGTGTCGATGTCCCAATATTTATGGACCGACTGTATGTAAGAAAATGTTTCTTAATATTTTGTTGCAATTTGTTCAAAGGGCATCATGTTTCCATTTTATATTAAATCTCCTATAACACAAATCCCTGGGTTTTTCCAAAGTGCCATCCCTCATTCATCTCTTTCTCACTGATCTTGAAGGCTGTCAGGAGTGGATTAGCACGAGGCATGTTCAGTGTGCGACGCCTGCGGACACTTTCTGCTCCAGTGTGACCTGCTTTTGAATAGCACACAGGGCAGGCCACAATAAAGTTGCTTTATAAGGTTTTCATAGTTTTAATCAAATCATAATAACTTTCTCCACTTCTTTTTTTATTTTTTTTTATATATATATATATATATTTTATTTATGACAATTTTTCTCACAGTTTTTCTGAAAACACAAAACAAAACAAAATCGCTCAAACTGTATACAAAAAAACAACAACAAAAAAACACATATCTGAACATGCACCAGATACATTGAAAGATACACACCTTAAACAAAGCCATACTTAATCAGACTTAAACAGAATATAAAACAGTGATATAATATTATAGTAATATTATAGATTTTAGTGAAATAATATAACGAGATTATCTATATTACGTAAGTGCCCAAACAAATTTCAACTCTTAAAAAGATTCCACTTCTTAAATGACTAATATTACATCCGCAGGGATATTACCCAGTAAAAAAATATTACCCCATAATGTAATAGCCAAAATTTCACATCCCAAATTAAATCCTGATAGTTAAAATCAGGTTCCTTACATTGATTTCCATTCAATACCATATTTCACTCAATAAAATGAAAGCGAGATGAAACTAATGTATTTAAGCAGTAATCTCTCTCTCTCTCTCTCTCTCTCTCTCTCTGTCTCTCTCTGTCGCTCTCTCTCTCTCTCTGTCTCTCTCTCTCTCTGTCTGTCTCTGTCTCTCTCTCCCTCTCTCTGTCTGTCTCTCTCTCTCTCTCTCTCATGTGACAGATCCAGGGCTTTCATGTGGCTGGGAGGGATTTCTCTTACGCCAGTGACTGTGCTAGTTTCTTCACTCCTGGTATCTGGATGGGGCTCGTCACATCTCTTCTCATGGTGCTGGTCCTCACTTACGGCCTGCACATGATCATGCAGCTGCGCACCATGGACCGCTTCGACGACCCCAAGGGTCCTGCCATCTCTGTTCCCCAGACAGAGTAAAAGACACAGAGCCAGTGTCCTTTCTCCTCCTCACAGCACTAGTGTTTACTTTGGTTATTGATTTGGTTATTGATTATTGATGTCATCGGGGTGCTGTTGGATTTTTTTGGTGATAATCATTCCTTTAATAAGCATGTTTATGGATGAATCTCAGGAATACGTGTCTAGATCATATTAGAACAAAAAAGGAAATATATATTTTGCATAAAGAAGGATCACTTTTAGGATGGTTAAGATTATTTTTGCATTGTGGTATTATTGTTACTCCCTTACATTACCGTAATACTCAAGCGTATGCGTTAGAGGCAGTGCATAAATACTTTACTATTTAAATAACATTTCACTTTACAGTGTAAAACTTTAACCTTCTTTTTCTGCAAAATATAATTTCCTGAGCATGTCTATGACAAGTTTTGTGAGATTCATTCTTGAGTCTGTTGCGGACCGTTTTTTGTTTTTTTTTTTGCAGCTCCAGAATAACCTTATTGTATTTGCAAACTGAGGCACCATTTAATGTGAACTGTACACTTTACATTATAAATTAATGATATAAGATAAATATCTATTAACAGACAGCTTAATGTTTTGTGTGCTATAACTGTAAATATGAAAAGAGAATTTCTTTGCTGTGTAAGTTATTAGATTAAATATTATTTATTGGTGGTGTGCATATATGTTTGCATCCAGTTTCATAGTTCTGTGGTCTGGTGTGTGTCCATAGATGTTTCTGTGTATTGTTGTGAGAACTGACATGTTTTTTGACCACATAATATGGAAATTTCGGCTTTGTTTTAAAGGAAAATATGTCGTATGCTGTATTTAAATATTAGAGAAAAAAAAGAGTACCACAAACATTCTCACATAATGTTTTTCTTTGTGTATTATTATTGTGGTGAATCATTTGCACAAATAGCTCTCATAAATAATGTTTTATGTTGATGGCACATTTATAAAAGGTGATCTGTTGTCATGTTTTGGAGATGTATGCTCTTGAATGTGTATATTGTGCCAGTGTTTAATAAACTTAATTGAGACATTACCTTGTGGTAAAAAATGTCATTCAATTTAATTATATAGTTTTAGCTGACAGTTTGTGGTTCTGAATGTTTATATGGTTATGGTCTGGGTTTCAAAACATTTGATTATATTTAAACCTGCTCAGCACAGGACACATGCGAAGGCCAGAATTCAACACCTACAGTGAATAGACCCAGAACTAGCAGAGGGGTCAGAAATATTAATGTGCTACACTCTAAACAAAATTGGTGCTATATAGCACTAAAAGTGGTTCTTTGGCTCGTAATCATAGGGGAACCACTTTTGGTGCTGTATAGCACCAAATCTTGGTTCTTCAGTGGTTCTTTGGCATGACTGAGGGGCTATATATCACCGCTACCATATACAGAACCTGTTAAGCTCCTGTATGGTTCTTCAGCGGTTCTTTGGCATGACTGAGGGGCTATATATCACCGCTACCATATACAGAACCTGTTAAGCTCCTGTATGGTTCTTCAGCGGTTCTTCAGTGGTTCTTTGGGGTGATTAAGGTGCTATACGTATAGTGCCACTGCCGTACAAAGAACCTGTTAAGCCCCTTTAAAGGTTCTTTATGAGCCAAAGAACCACTTTTGGTGCTGTTTAGCACCATTTTTGTTGAAGAAATACAATATGGCACCTCTTATGGTTCTACATAGCACCATTTGACAAAGGTGCAGTATAGCACCTTTAAAGATATGGTGCTATATAGCACCAAAAGTGGTTCCCCTATGATTACGAGCCAAGAACCAGTTTTAGTGCTATATAGCACCATTTATTTTAAGTGTTATAATGGCCTAAATTTGCATACATACTCAACAGCCTTCAGTTTTCAAAAAAAAGCTGGTAGTCAAGAAATTCAGTCTGAAGATACAGTCTCTTCTCCTCCAATTTGATCTGTAAATAGTCCTTCTCTAAATCACAGTTTAGATGAAACTTTTAGAGCTCCTTTGACAGCTATAATTAAATTAAATTGTGTTCATGTTGATATCATGTGCATAAATGCATGATTATTTTCAGTTGAGAGAACTATGCTCATCCTGTAGATTTCCCTATGCATACAGTGGCATGGAAATAAATACTTTGGGTGGTAACAGGAGAATAAAAGCCTTGGGAGAACCCATGCTACACCAGCAGAACCAGTTCTCATGGCGAAACAATTTCAATTTCAACGTAAACACTAATTACATTAAGGCTGATGATACACAGGGCAACTTTTTGAGCAATTTTGCTTGGGCACTTTGCCATTGAGAATGGGTAACAAATTTCTATCTGGATATTTTAGATGTGGGACCACCACAGAAATTCTAATGGTTTCCACTAAAATGCCATTACAAACATTTCAAACCATCAATTTTTAACCATTAAAATCATAAAAAAATGGTTTTCTGTAGTGTGTTCTGGGACATATTCCATTAGGATTTATTGGTTTTAACAAGCCACCAATAGAAGGCGACCAATTACCAGTAGAGTCCCACAGTGTCCATTACAGTTTCCATTAAAACCAATCCCATTGGTAAGTCCCATTATAACCACTAAGTCCCATTATAACCAGTAAAACCATTGCAAATTCTGTGATGGTGTCTATTGTTTTTTTCAGCAGGGTTGTATCCCTTTTTTTCATATGATCACATTGTTTGAGCCAATGGTTCAGTAAAAATACACAAAGAGTCTAATGGGACAGATCTATCTGCATCCTCACTGTAAAACAACTGAATTGGAAATACTAACATTGATGCTATACTGAACCCAAAGCTATCTATAACTTGATAAAGAAATTCCCAACTGACAGAATCAAAAGTCTTCTCATGATCTAAGACAAGGATTGCTTTACTTGTTTTTTTTTTTATATTGTGGGTTTGCCTGTTTTGCAAACTCCACTTTTCTTACCTGCTTTATATAATAAATAATAAGTGTAATGAATACCCATGTAATTTTCATGTTCATCATTGGATAAGATAGTTTTTTGCAAAAATGCTCTTTCTTTAATTTGATTATCAGCTTACTCCTTTAAATTTATCCCATTCGCATTGAGAGATAGGATATCAGACACTTTTTTTGTTTTGACAAACTTGCAATAAAGAGGAAACATTTGTGACAATGAGGTGGAGCAGCCACAAGGTGGGGCCCTTTGATCACCAATGAAATAAAGAAGAAGAAGAAGAACACAAACTACCTAAAATGAGCTGTGGTGCAGTCAGTAGTTATGGCCAAACATAGAAATGCTCATTTTAACCCTATACATACCCTATTCAGTCCGTACACTTTCCATGTCAGGAGTGGGATTAATATATAATTTCCCATAGCCATAATTCCTCTCTGCAAGATGATATTGAATAGCTGATAATCAACATTCTCTGTGCCACAGGGGGTTAGACACAAATCAACAGAACCTCTACCGGATCTTCTCTGTTCCTCTTCGGAAAACCTCAGTTTCTCCTGGACACCTTCCTGAAAGCCAGGCTGCTCTCCAGTGTTGTAGTCGAGACCAGCTCATTCGAGTCCGAGTCAAGACTGAGACCAGAGAGTTTGGAGTCCAAGACAAGTCCAAGTCCACATAAGGTTGGGTCTGAGACAAGACCTAAAGAAATCTTTAAGAATATGTGAAATGTTTGGTGGAAACAATAAAATTGGCACCATAGTCAAACAGTACATCAAATATACCATGGCATGAACACTGTATTTTATTTACTTAGAGTGATATTGTTTAAAAAAATATGATCAGTTAAGGGTAAAAAGGCCACATAGTAAGGTGGTGTAAAGGTAATTTTATTACAATTATGACTTGTTATTTGTCAGTATTTAGTGCTCTTGTCCACATAACATCGTTGTACCACTATATACATCCACATAACATTTCTAGAACACATAACATTACTGTACAATCTATACTGTAAGTACACAAAACATTACTGTAGCACTATACCTGTATATGTTCAACTGTAACAACTTTTACATAATTTTTAACCTTTAAGCTTAAGTGCTCTTGTCTAAAAACCTCTTACTGCATACGAACTCTTTGTGGCTCTTATATGCAAACTGAATAATAGATGATGTAACAGACGTTTTCAACACATAGTTAAGAGGCTCCACATGACATCCTGACCTGAGTCCTGCTGCCTTCGCACTAACGTTAGTCTCAAGTCATGCGCAGTTGCGCTCAAGAAAATCACCAGTCATTGGACGTGCCAATCAAACATCAATTTAAAGAAATATTAACATACAGTAATACTCATGAAATATTTTGATTGGGACTTGAGTGGACTCGGGAATAAGTCCGATTCCTAATATGTTCGAGTATGAGTCAATAATGCACACAAGTCCATGACAAGACAAGACCATTAAAATATGGTCTCAAGACCAAGTTCAAGACCGAGTCCGAGTCTTGAGTACTCAACACTACTGCTCTCCCTTCAAGAATGGACGAGTGGCTTCTTCTATTTGAACAATAGCATCTTGGGTTTTATGTTTATTGCGGTAGTCATCTCATCCAACTGTTATTTTAGATTCTGCCAAAAACTCGCTTGAAAATCAGAAAGTTATTTGTTAATATAACAAATACTAAAGAGATGGGCCCCAAAAAATGAAACCTGTGTCATCATTTACTCCCCCTCAAATGTATGAGTTTCTTGCTTCTGTTGAACATAGAAGATATTTTGAAGAATATGGAAACAACTTGAGGGTGAGTAAATGATGACAGAAATTTGGGTGAACTATTAAGTCAGCTTTGCTTGTGAGAGTCTATCTTTTCAGCTTCTGTCTCTTTCATGCCTCTTAACACCTCACCTTCCTGTCTTTCTTTACAGTTTTAACTGGGATTTAAAAAGCAAACACTGAAGCAATTTCTCATGCACTGACCAATTCTGCTGAAGGAGAAGCTGTTGTGAATCCTCTCAGGAATGGTAGGGGTGTCATTAGCTGCTATGTCACCGGGTTGTCACTTATTTGCCCTGCTGCAGGGCCTCTGCTGCCAGAACACAAGCCCTTGTGTGTCACCATACTATTTGTGTCTTATACTATAACTATCTGCTTTTCTTTCATACTTTCCTCGACTAGCTTAGGCTGCAGTGAAAGAAGAGCTCTCTGATAAGATTAGCATGAGGGGGCCTGAGTAACGCAAAGTATTTACTCTCAATAAGGCAGATGTTTTTTTCTTTTTCTTTTTGCCACTTAATTAGTAAAAAAGTCACTATAGTCATATAGCAGACACTTTTATTCAAACATATTTAAAGTTCACTTCTTACAAGTTTTCATTTTTATATGGCGTACAATTTATACGCACTTTCATGAGATCGGGTTGGAGGTTTAGTGTCTTGGTCAGGGGGGTGTGTCTCATTGCTCACTTTTTAGGGGACTGAATCCTCAGTCAACAAACCAGTCAAGTTGTAGCCATTAGAACAAACCCCACCAATTCATAAATACTGTAACTTACAACTAGAGATGCTAGTATACAGTTGTGCTCATAAATTTACACGCCCCTTGCAGAATATGCAAAATGTTAATAATTTTAACAAAATAAGAGGGATCGTGAAAATTGTTATTGTTATTGTTTGTTTAATACTGTCCTGAATAAGCTATTTCACATAACAGCTGTTTATATATTCTCCATAAGACAAAATAATAACTGAATTTATAAAAATGACCTTGTTCAAAAGTTTACATACCCTTGAATCTTAAACAAAATAAGAAAAATTTACACATCATCATCCTGTTCAAAAGTTTACACCCTCTGGCTCTTAATGCATTGTATTGCCTTCTTGAGCATCAGTAAATGTTTCCAGCTTTTGTAATAGCTGTGTATGAGTCCCTCAATTGTCCTCAGTGTGAAAAGATGGATCTCAAAATCATACAGTTATTGTTGGAAAGAGTTCAAATATGCAGATGTTGGAAAACCAAAGAATGTGCAGGAACTGGGGGATTTTTCTGAAGAACAGCAGGCAGTTGAACTGCTCAGGACCAACAAGGCACTCATGAACAACTATCACAAAATATAAAAACAGTCGTGGATCATCCAGGAAAAGACACATAGTATTAAGATTCAAGGGTATATAAACTTTTGAACAGGATCATTTTTTATGAATTCAGTTATTATTTTGTCTTGTGGAGTATATATAAACATCTGTTATGTGAAATAGCTTATTCATTAACATATTAACATATTTGCATATTTAGCAAGGGGTATGTAATCTTATGAGCACAACTGTAACTCATTCTCAGTGTTTCAATGCATGGCTCAATGAATGAAACAAAGCAAAATTCTCAAATGTTTTATTCTATTTTCACAGACAAGTGGACGGTAGCATTGTGTTAAATTTGACAGATAGGCTGGAAAACAATAAGCACAGGCTCTCAAATGTAGACTCAGATTTTGCTAAAATAGATTGACAGATGTGGTTTATGGGAATGTCTTTGGAATAGTTATTTCTCTGCGGTAGAATGAAATTAACTTTTAGGCTCAGATGTCAAGTCTGGTCAGTGTGGTGTGATTTTGTTACATTATGGAACCATGACTAATTTCTGAAATATTTTTAATAAATGTATATATAAAGAGACAAATTAAACCCAAGCAAAGACTTAAATCTACAAAAATTGGCATTGACTTCAGTGTTTACACATGTGCAAAATAATTGAATCTTCTGAAAATATTGTGCTGAAAATTATAAGCACGATAATGAGATACATCATAGACTCTCTGTTGATCTTTCTCATCAAGCTTGAATATTTACTCTGCTTTTGTGTACAGACAATCCAGGGAGAAACACCAGGAAGACATTTCTTCATTATTTATTCCACCCCTTTCATGAACTCCAAGAACTCTGCAATAGAAGGATAGTGAAAATGATGGAGAAGGGACAAATTTGCATCACACTGGTTCACTGTTTTTTCTTTTAATACCAGTTAACTTGCATGTAACACGACGCATGCTTACCATCATAATCGATTTTCCCATCATTGTTTTTGTCTCCATCCCTCATTAGCTCGTCGATGTCATCTTCAGTGATGGTTTCACCGGTAGCTTCCAGCATCAGCTTCAGTTCCTCAAGATCAATGTAACCATCTGCATTCCTGTCCAAACACAATCAAACCCCATCAGAAACGCTAAACCCACCGCAGGTCAGTTCTCTTAGTTCAGTTTAAGAACAAAACATACTTATCAAACATGCGGAAGAGTTCTGCCAGTTCTTCCTCTGACTTTCCCTTGCTATCATCTTTCATGCATCTCACCATCATGACCAAAAACTCCTCGAAATCCACCGTACCACTGCCTGCACAAGTACACCAACAACCATTACAGCACAATCTTATTTGTACATTTTAATGACAGTAAATGACACTGACATTTCCTTTAAAGAGATTTTAATTCTACATTTTAAGTCTTTTGTATTACCCTCTAGAATGTTCCTTTTGTTTTTCAATTATTATTCAGTTAAATATGAAGATTAGTATCAATGATAAACACATTGATAAACAAAAAATTAAACCTACTACTTGGTAGTTTTAGGGGCTGTTTCCCGGACAGGGTTTAAATTAAGTCAGGAGTAGACTTAATCTAGAATAGTTAATCTTGGTTTAAAAAATGACTTTCTGAAACACAGATTAAGTACAGATTAGTAACTCCTGGACTATGGAGTCCTGAACTAAAATAAACTTGATTAATTTAAAACCAACTGTGCTAATCTGAATTAGCATGACAGAGGTTGCCTGTAAAACATGGAATGAACCAAGAAAAGCTTAAAATTGTATGGAACTGAGAAGCAAATCCAAGGAAAACAATAGCAGCGGGGGGGGGGGGGGGGGGGGACTGCAATCAACAAAAACAAACAAACAAAACATTTACTTAACAAGCAAGCAAAGTAAACTGCACACATCAGGTGTCGAATAATAAAAAAAGTAATGCCCAGGAATCTCTTTGTAATGAATTCTTGCATAAATTATTGCAATCAGCTGTTGTTGTCAGTTTTGCAACATTTTTATTATTATTATTCATTATATTATACATAAAGTAGCTGTTTTAGAGAGAGAGAGAGAGAGAGAGAGAGAGAGAGAGAGAGAGAGAGAGAGAGAGAGAGTGTGTGTCATGGTCAGAATTATATTGGCACCCTAAAAAAATATGCTCAAAGAGGACTGTGAAAATAAATCTGTATTGTTTATCATTCTGATCTTTCATTAAAAAAGTTAATAAAAATAAAAAATAAATCACAAAAATCTAACATTTCAACAAAATCATATTATAAAAAATATTTTTCTCTTATACACATTGGCGACAAATATTTGTAGTCCTAGAAATTATTATTAGTAAAATCTCTGAAGATCTATATTCCCATTCATATTTACAATTTTTTAGCACACCGGGGTGACTAGGAACATGAAATTATTCAGTCAATGACTTCCTATTTCACAGGATTATAAATATGAAGGAACATAAAGGCCAAATTCTCTTTATCATCCATAAAAAACAAAACACAAAAAAAACAAAGAATATAGTTCTGTTGTGCAGCAACAGATTGTTGAGCTTTACAAAATATGAAGTAAAAAAATAGCACAAAATAGTAAAAAAAAAAAAAGAGCTAAATCATTGAATATTTTCATTTCCACCATTAGGACATTAATTAAGGAGTTCCAGTCAACAGGAAATGTTACAAACCTGCCTACAGTATATTGTCATGTGTCTATATTGTCTTAATGCAACGTTAGGAGGATAATTTGAATGGCCAATGGCTAAGGTTCACAGCTGGATAATTGCAGAAAGTAGTTAAGTCTTGGGGTCAGAAAGTCTTATAATGGACCATGGTTGGATCTTCCAACAGAACAATGATCCAAAAGGACCATAAAAAAAAAACAAAAAAAAAAATGAAGGTTCTGGTTCTGTCATGGCCGTCCCAGTTCCTTGACCTGAATCCTAAAGAAAAATGAAGAGGAGAGAAACATGGAGCTGGGAATCTGAAGGGTCTGAAGTGAATCTGGATCAAGGAATGGTCTCTGATCTCTTGTCAGGTGTTCACCAAACTCATCAGGCATTATTGTACAGACTCATAGCTGTTAAATTGGCAAACATATATTGAATAAAAGGGTGCCATTAATTATGGCCAATGTGTATTAGAGAGAGAGAAAAAAACCTTTCATAATGAGATTTCCATTCCTTTCCATTTTACTTGGTTGTAAGACTTTTTTCTTTTTTTAGATAAAATATCAAAATGATTAACAGTGCAGATTTATTTTCTCAGGCTTCTTTGTTCATATCTACCAAGGGTATCAATAATTGTGATATATAAAGACTGTGAACACAATGTTAATCTGAAGTTAAACCTGCCTCCTGGTAGGTATAATTTAAGCCTCCATTTAGTTCTGAAGTAGCTAGTCTTCCTCCAGGAAATCAGTCTAGTAAATTCTGGGCTAGGCTAAATCTGAGACTATTTAAAACCATGACAGAGAAAGCAGATTTCTGTTAATCTGGTTTAAAGGGCCATTTTAGTCTAGGACTAGGCTTAATTTCTGTCCGGGAAAACGCCCCATACAGATTATTTTTATGCTAAATTTGGAGCAACATGAGGGTGAGTAAATGAAGTTAGCGTTCTGGAATGTTATTAATTCTGGATTGTTCTGGATTTACCGTCCTCATCCACCTCATCGATCATCTCCTGGAGCTCCTCCGGCGTGGGGTTCTGGCCCAGCATCCTCATCACCTTCCCGAGCTCCTTAGTGCTGATGCATCCATCCTCAGCATCCTGAATGAAAATATCAAACGCTGCACGGAACTCTACAAAACACCAACATAGAGCTTTAGTTTACAGTACAGTTTCTCATGCATGAAACACTTAATATTATGTGACCCTGGAGCACAAAACCAGTCATAAGTAGCACGGGGATGTTTGTAGCAATAGCCAACAATACATTGTATGGATCAAAATTATCGATTTTTCTTTTATGCCAAAAATCATTAGGTCGTTAAGTAAAGATCATGTTCCATGGAGATATTTTGTAAATTTCCTACCGTAAATATTTCAAAACTTAATTTTTGATTAGTAATATGCATTGCTAAGAAATTCTTTTGGACAACTTTAAAGGCGATTTTCTCAAATTTTTTTGAATTCTTTTTTTGCACCCTCAGATTCCAGATTTTCAAATAATTGTATCTCGGCCAAATAATGTCCTATCCTAACCATACATCAATGGAATGCTTATTTATTCAGCTTTTAGATGATGTATAAATTTTAATAAAAATAAATAAATTGACCCTCATGACTGGTTTTGTGGTCCATGGTTACATATTGATAGTGTGAGTCAGTTTAGTAAATCATTATTGCACATAGACTATGAATAATGTTGTTTTTATTAGTTGGGCACAGGTGTTAAATTCAGGCAGTTTTTTTTTTTTTTTTGGTAGTCCTGCAATGTTACAAGTGCTTCAAATTCATAAACATACAGTACTGTGAAAAAGCTATTCTATCATTCCAATGTATGTAAAATAAACTACAAATGGAGAGGGTTTTGAACAACTGACAGAACAATCTGTCCAGGCTGGGCCTTCCCACCAAATTCACCTTAAAAGCAGAGCGTGAGACACTACAGAAAGTCCAGAAGAAGCCCAGGGTGTTATGATAGGATCTACAGGCAGCTCTTCACAACACATGTAAATGAGTTAACCATTAGAAAGAGGCTGCACAAAAAGAAGATACTATCCAACACCAAAATTAACTTCTAAATACAATGTGCACAGATGAGTCAACTTAGAGTTCAAATATCACATTTGGCGAAAACCACTCTGCATTTGAGAAAAAGAACCTCATCCAGGCTGTGAAGCATTGCCAGATTATTATAATTATTTCTAGGTATTTTGCTGCCTTTGAGACTGACAAACATGCTATCATAATGTAAACTATGAATTCTACATTATATCAAAGAGTGCTTGAGAACAACAAGAGGCCACCTGTTAAAAAGTTAAAGCTGAAGTGTAAGTGGACCTTTCAACACAATGACCCAAATTATGCAAGAACACAAAGGAATGGCCAATGTAAAGTCCAGCTCTCAAATCCAGTTGAAATAGTGTGCGGGGACATAAAGCAGGCCATTCCTCATTTTCATTGTCATTTTACATTGTTGTCATTTATTTTTTACACAGCACTGTGTAGCAAAAAAAAAAAAAAAAAAGTGTAATCTAGAGGATTGTAGAATATATAACAATGTTCATGGCCAAATATGAGACCAAATACTGTTTGCTGCATAGCATACCATTCTTCTGCTCATCGGTGAGCTGCTCTGCCTGTCGAAGACATTCATGGGTCAATAGTCATACTGTATACACAAATAATATACTCTACACACATTAACCCAAACATGCATCCACACATATATTACAGTCATTTTGGTCAGTGGAAGGATTCACATTTATTTTAAATGGGGTTTGCCATTGTTGTGACCATGTTACTTAACCCTGCAACCAAATAATGACATGTTTTGCATGATATCTTTGCAGCAACAAACATGAACTAAAATATTAAATATATTTATTAAATCAGAGGAGTTAATAAAATAAAAATTTTAGAGTAACATTTAGTCATTTAGCAGACGCCTTTATCCAAAGCGACTTACAAATGAGGACAATGGAAGCAATAAAAATCAACAAAAGAGCAATGATATGCAAGTGCTATAACAAGTCTCATTTAGCCTAATGCAGTACACGTAGCAAGTTGTTTTTTTAAATTAGATAATAAATAAAAAGAAAACAGATGGAATAGAAAAAGAATAGAGGAAGCTCGTGTTAGAGCTTTTTATTTAGCTTTTTGTTAACTGTATAATAAATAAAATGAAAACAAATAAATAGAATACAAAAATATTTTTTTAAACAAGCAGTTAGTAAATGAATAGTGTGCAAGTCTAAAAGAGGCAAGGTTTTTTTTTTTTTTTTTTTTTTTTCTTTTTAAGAATAGAATTAGAATAGAGAGTGCTAGAGTTAGAGGGTCAAATAAAGATAGAAGAGACGTGTTTTTAGCCGATTCTTGAAGATGGCTAAGGATTGAGTTGGGCTGCTTGGATTGAGTTGGGCAGGTCATTCCACCAGGAGGGAACATATGTATGTATATATAAATAAAATTGTTCCAATTTCTAATTTCATATATGTTTTTTATATATTTATATATAGACTTCATATGTGTTTCATATATGTTTTACTTCATATGACAATATATTTCATATATGGCCGTTTAACATATGTACATGTTAAAGTCAATATCCAGTTAAAATCAATATAATTTGCATATGGGATATTTAAAAGTTGTGTCCTCATTAGCAACATGTTTGCTTTAGTCCAAACCAATATTTTATACAAAAACACAGACTGAGATTAGATCTGAGTAACGCAGATTACACACAGCACATAAAGGTACTCTGGAGTTAAAAATAACAAACCACAGATAAAGGACATGATATGAGGTGGCATAACAATGGATGGGTAATCCGGCAAAGCTAACTCAAGAGACAGCTGCTTAAGTAGCAGCTGTTAAGTAAGTTACTGTCTATAGTCCCGTGTTGGATCCAACACAAACCACCAGACTAGTGTGATACATAAACATGTCTCGGGATGTTCCTCCCAGACTCACAGTCTCATGTACATCTCAGAGAGATCAGTGAAGACACAGACACACACACACACACACACACACACACACACACACACACACACACACACACACACACACACACACACACACACACACACACACACTCAATCAATGCTGGAATCTGACTTAGAGTGTTTTATCTTAAGTGCCTGCTTTTCCAGCATGCAGACATACATGCATGACTGAGCAAAGCATGCCAAAATTAGCCATGGGAGGTAGGCGGTGCTCCATGTGTAGTCATGAATGATAGTGTCTCTGCTCTCTCGAGTAGCTCCTATCTAACTCTGATAATACTCAAGAGTCAAGGTATTTTCAGTTGTCTTTTTTTAACTCTTATGGCATAAAGTTGGCCGGATGAGTGATGTACTATCGTGTATGACTAACAATACAGTGCTGCAATACAGAAAATAATGTTGTATTATAGTTTGACCATTCATATGTAGTTAAAATATAATCTTAGCCTCAGATATTGTTGTCACTCTTTCTATTAAGCAATGTAATTTGTGAAGCCTTTTAATGCACCTTATAATAAGTATGTTTTCATAATAGTTTTTTAGAATTTTCATAATTTTATAATAATTCATTTTTTTCACAGCTGTAATAAATGTAACTGTTCATGGATATTCATGGTTACCTTTAAATGGTAGAGTCGATTACAACACCTGATCAGCACTAAATGTCAAATGAAATGTGTTATACTAATGCGTTATTAAGTAATTTGAGGAAAGATGCACCCCTTAAGAACAATGTGCCTTTACTTTTCGATTGTAACATATTTCGATAGAAATTTGGCATGTACAGAATGAATAGCCAATGTGTTATTAAGAGAAATAAACATTTGCTAATTTAGTTATTTTTTAAGTGTCGTTAATGTAAAATACTAAATGAACTACTCTATTTAAAATTGAGTTTTCAGAATTTAGTTTTACAATTGAATAACTGCTTACAAAGTAGAATTCCAGTAAAAGAAAAGATTATATAAGGTAAATTTATTATATGACTTACAATCAAGCAATTCATTCAATTAGTTTATAGGTTTTAATGAATGAATCGATGTAAATATACATTACAATTATTGAATAATAACCCCACGAATTACAATGAAAATAATAACAATTATTAAAAATAATAACACTATCAACATTCCACTCTGAGCCTTCTATGCCAGTTCTGGGAGGGGCGTCTTACCCCAAGGGTCTAATTTGATCTTTTTACTTCAAATTAAACACAATGAAAATGTCAAGGAATAAACAAACAAAAAAAAATAACACCCCATTTATCAAAAGTGCAACCTTGAATAGGTAAGTATTATGATATTATAATACTGTAGTTACAACCATTTATGAAAACTTTTAAAGTCTTAAAAGAAAACTTGTTTTAAAGTCAAGAAAGCCAAGGAAGTGCTATGTGGAAAATTTGCCAGAAAAAAAACAAATGCATAGACTCACCGCTGCTTTATAGATATCGTTCATTGTATGTCACCTGTGAGGAGATCAGATGAAGTGCTGGCACTGGTGAAGAGCAGAAAACACAGTGTTAAATGAGCTTTATGGAGCAAGACAGCCTGTTCCCTCCTGCCCCTCTGAGTATGGGACGTCCATCACAGTCACTCCAGCCTGATAAAACAACTATGCGGTCATGATGGGGGTTCACTCAAAAATGTGAGGGCAAACTATCAGCAAACTAATCTAATCTTTGTGTCTGAGCAAAGACTTTCACTTGCATACATTTTAATATACCAGTAAAATAAAATAAAATAAAATATTCTTGTTCCTAGAATTTTCACTAAAGTGTTTCGAAGGTCTTTTCAATATAAAGCTCCATCTGACTGGAACAATCTCCCTTCTTCCCTTAGATCAATTACATCTTTCCGTCTCTTCAGGACTAATTTACTATCTCATTTGAAAATAACCTGCTTATGTTTTTAATTTTGGGTTGAGAATTGCCTTTAGGTTATTTCAACTTCTGTCTATTATTTTTCTATTAATTTTCTATTATTTTTGATAAACTATTTATATCTATTATTATTATTACTGTTATTATTAATAATATTTTTACTATTATTTTTCTCTTTCTTTTCTCAGGGTGTTTGTATATTTGGTTTTTCATGCTTGTATTAAAATGTATGTGTCACGGATCTGTGTGGTGCACACACAATAGCCACACGAAGACGAAGGTTTGAAGGGAATTGGTATTTAATAGAATCCAATATGAGGAAGTTCAGCACACACAGGGTAACATCAACAATAACCGACAACTGGAACTAAACAGACAGGAACTAATATAGTGCAGATAATGAGGGGCAGACAGGTGGACACAATGAAGGTGATTAACTAATGAGATAATGAACTAATGAGAACATACACACAGGCAGACAACAGAACCAAAGTCCAATGGGTTGTGACAGTTCGCCCCCCTCCCGGAAGGCGCGACCTCGCGTCGTAGAGAAGAAGGGAGGGACGGAGGGGGACTATGGAGGTGGAAAAAGGAGTGGACGTGGGATGGAAAAAGGTGATTGGAGGAGGTTCAGGAGGTGGCCGGATGATCGGGAGGAGGACGACTAACAGAGTCCAGGGTGGTGATGATGGAGGGAGGAGCCAGGAAGGAGACAGGAGGGACTTGGAGCAGGAGGAGCCAGGTGAGACCCAGGCCACAGTCACGATGGTGGCCCACGGAGGAGCCGACGGAGGGAGGAGCCATGATGGAGGAGTGACCGCCGACTCCATGGGGCCGACCAACGGTGGCGGAGTAGGTGGTGGTGGAGCCCGAGGCGGTGACAGAGAGCCGAAGAGCCGGGGTGAAGCTGAGGATCCGGAGGGCCAAGGTGGAGCCGGAGGCTTCGGCGACCGAGGTGAAGGCGGAGCTCCGGAAGGCCGCGGCGGAGCCGGAGCGACAGAGGACTGAGGTGGAGCTGGAGGGAAGGAGGAGCCCAACGGAGCCAGAGGGATGAAGGGACGTGGCATAGCCAGAGGAGTGTAGTCCCGAGGTGGAGGTAGGGGGACGACTGACCAAGGCGGAGCCGGAGGGACGAGGGAGCCCGGTGGAGCTGGTGGACTGATGGGCTCCGGTGGAGACGAGGGAGCAGGAAGCCATGGTGGAGCCGCTGGGTCGTAGGATCGAGGCGGAGTCTGGGTCTCGGAGGCCGAAGGCGGAGTCGAGGGATCCTCCAGACTCAACGCCAAAGGAGCTGGAGATCGACAGACCAGCGGCGAGCCCACGCCACAGATGGTGAGCTGAGGGTGAGCAGAGAGGCTGACGACATCCAGCGAAGATGGTGTTGAATAAGGGAACAGGTCTATGAGAGGAGGTGGGAGAGGGAGGTTGGGTGGGATATTTTGCCAATCCGACAGTACTGATGAAGATTGAGTGAAGAGTATTTCCGTATCCAAGTCGATTAACACTCCAGAGTCCAGTGTGAGCTCACCCTCAGCGGCTAAAAATTTTTAGTTAGTTTTTTTGTGAGATTTAATTAAGACTTCTGTTTGCTTTTTCACTGATATAGGGATATTCACAGTCATTATGCTGTCTGAGAGTTGAATGTTGTCTCATTGGCATTCAAGTTGGAACAATCATTTTCATTAGCACATTATTGACCATAATTATAGTCAAATTCCAAGGACATAATAACCCAAGACAGTACAGGCTGTTTTTAGTCTTTGCGCTGGTCACACATCCCAGACAGCAAGTAGTGTCGGCCCAGATTCGGACCACATCTGGCCCGCATGGATTTCACACGGGCCAGATGTGGGCTGGATCTGGGCCAAAACTATGTTGCTGTCTGGATATATTCTGAAGTTTATGAGAAAACAAAAAGAAGTACCACCTACTTTTAAGTTACTTGATTTACTGGGGGTGGTAGATGAGAAAACCACAACCACAAATCGATCAAATCCCAAATGAGAGTTTTGAAATTATAGATGCATTGAGAGTCAGTCGGTGGTGGAATGGGTATTTTTCAGTTAAAGTCAATTCATTGATGATTCAGTGATGTCATCATCCAGTTCAGCTCTTTTCCAATAGTGTTTGTTGTCTCCAACTGAGTCAGCCAAAATACACATATAAAATAATATAATCGTTATAGCAAGTGTTGACTCCTTTGGATTGCACCCTTGGTTGTGGGTTTGTCCCCTAACCAGCTAAGAACCAGCTTAAACCAGCACATGACCAGCTAAGAACCAGTTTAAACTAGCACATGACCAGCTAAGAACCAGCTTAAGCCAGCACATGACCAGCTAAGAACCAGCTTAAGCCAGCACATGACCAGCTAAGAACCAGCTTAAGCCAGCACATGACCAGCTAAGAACCAATTTAAGCCAGCACATGACCAGCTAAGAACCAACTTAAGCCAGCACATGACCAGCTAAGAACCAACTTAAGCCAGCACATGACCAGCTAAGAACCAGCTTAAACCAGCTCATGACCAGCTAAGAACCAGCTTAAGCCACCACATGACCAGCTAAGAACCAGCTTAAGCCAACACATGACCAGCTAAGAACCAGTTTAAGCCAGCACATGACCAGCTAAGAACCAGCTTAAACCAGCTCATGACCAGCTAAGAACCAACTTAAGCCAGCACATGACCAGCTAAGAACCAACTTAAGCCAGCACATGACCAGCTAAGAACCAGCTTAAACCAGCTCATGACCAGCTAAGAACCAGCTTAAGCCACCACATGACCAGCTAAGAACCAGCTTAAGCCAACACATGACCAGCTAAGAACCAGCTTAAGCCAGCACATGACCAGCTAAGAACCAGCTTAAACCAGCTCATGACCAGCTAAGAACCAACTTAAACCAGTACATGACAAATTAGAATCAAAACTGATCGTGCATGCTTTTTATAAAAGCGACCCCAGGAGTCTAAACTGATCATCAGTTTACATTTAAAACAACACACAAATAAAAGCACATTGCTGTACACATGATACTAACTTTCTGAAGGGGGCAGTAGATTCAAATATTTCCTCTGACATGTAGAAGATATGCAGCAGAACCATAATATGAGGACAGGAAGTGTGCTTTTATTAGAGAACTGCACACTTCCCTTTACAGCGATGGCTAACAGAAACATCAGCCTTCCTTCCTAGACTGTAATCACCCCACATCTCATGAAACGCCATTCAGAGCACATCATTTTGGAGAGGTTGCCATAGAAACCATATAGTAGCAGAGCACAGATGAACACAGCAATTTCCTCTCACACTGTGTCCTCAAATGAAAGGAAAAAAGAGGACAATATAAGACAGCAGAATAAGGAAAAAACGCATGCACACATGCATTCCAGCCTATTTTAGGATTAGTCATTTTCTGTTTTTGAAATAATAATACAATTTGCTATTTTTTATGGCCCATGCATCAGCATCAAAACATTATGTCTCAGCATTTTTCATGTCTTCACACATACTCCAACATCAAAGAATCAACAATTGACACAGCAGACTGTTGATGAAGATCACTCCTACTAATTCTGTTCAGTGTGCTAAATTCTGAAAAAGGTGGAAGCAATAAAAACTGATAACTTACTCAACAAATGTATTTGGGCCATTCTACAGAATTGGTGCAAGCTGCTGTCCCACAACCCAAAAAAAAAAGAAAAAAATGTAAAAAGCATTTAATAGATGTTTATCGTTTTATCATCTATTGAAACCCACAATAATATTAAAATATCAGTAAGCTTAATTTAAAATCATCATTTATGGGGTACTTTCAAGTGGGAGGTGGTTGTCCCGAACCCTATCCCATAAATTTCAGCATATAAAATAATTTGTGCATTTTATTCCATTGTTGTTTTTAAAAATATATTTGTGATTTTTAAGAAAAGTGAAGTTCAAGAAAAAAAAAAAAAAAAAAAAAAAATATATATATATATATATATATACTGTATATGTATATATATATTCTTTGTAAATTATGAAACTTTATGTAAAAAAATTGTGTCCCGCATTTTCATGTCACTACCGAAACAGTGTATGTTTTAGTCCATTGGCTGAGTCTGATTTTAACTACACCCCTACATTTATGATCAGGAAATATTCCTCTCAAAGCTACATGGTGTGAGTAGATAGGTCCCATCATTTTGAGGTAAATGTGTTCACAAGTCTGAAAAATCTGTGCGTAACTTTAAAGAACATCAAAAGAACTTCAAAATTAAGAACACTTTTTTGGGAGTTATTCCATAACATTTAGTTTTTATATGTGTACAACTGTTCAGAACTGTGCTAGGTTCAAAAGTATCTAAAATTGTCAATACTGAAACAGTCACAACCGAAACATTTTGTGAAGTTTTGGTAGTGACATTTTTGTTTTTGGGTGTTATTCCATAAAATTGTCACGACCGAAACATGTCATCATTGTTTTGATAGTGACAAAAGGGAACACATAATCTTTTATTTGGGGGAAATAAACAACATTTTAGTACAGTTATGCAAATTTTTTGTATTTTAGTATGTTTATAGTAGTGTTTTAGTATGCAAGTTAAAATTCTGTAATGTGATGTGGTCGCAACCAAAGCATTACTGTCACTACCAAAAATGTGCTGTCACTACCAAAACATGGGATGTTTTGTCAAAAATAATGTATACTGAGTGAATTATCAACTAAGATGTGATGATAGTGTTTGGTTCAATGTATATTCCAAGCGGCAACCTTCCGGTCTCTCTCATGAAACCAACACGGAAGTGACTTAAACTGTAATTCGTCAACTGGCGAATCTCATAGATTCAAATCTCATAGATTCCCCATGTTAAAATGCCCAACTTTAAAGCAGAAAAAAACATGTTTACAGCCAGCTTCAAAAAATGTATTTTGGTCTATATAGCTAATTTTGCCCTTCATGACAACTGTGAGGGGGTGAATTTTTTTTTCTAACTCATCCTTTTATATTATATTAAGCCTTAAAGTTCTGCATAATTAAGGGTGTGGCCACTTGAGTGACAGGCTGCTGTCAACACCGTCGTGCTAGGCGGGTGTTGTTTCAGCAACCAGCTCCACCCACGTCCAGCCTTTTTGATTGATTCATTGAATTTCATTGAATCATGATTCATTGAATTTACAATTTTTTTTTAAGGTAAGTGGTTGCAATCAATTTATTTTAGCTACATTTAAATAAACAAATTTAGTTGACTAACTTTCAAAAAAAAAAAAGAAAAAAAAAAAAGGTAGCTAAAATAAATTGTTCGCAACCACTTACCTTAAAAAAAAATTGTATAATTTTTTTTCAGTGTACCGATCATTCAGCTGACGTTTAAAAGACTTTTAGCAGACAAAAACATTTCAGAATACATAAAAATGAAGCTATGAGATAGAATTACCATCTTTACTAGGGCATGTGCTGTATAAAGTCCCATGTGATTTTCAAAATTCACAACTTTCAAAAGTTTTTATCTATTTAAAATTCAATATGGCGTCTTTCCTGAATAAAAGTCTAGTACTGTGTAAATTCCAGACATCTGAACATTACATATGGGAAATAAGCAACAATTTTCAATTATTTATGCTGAGATGCCGGGGGAGTTGGATGACTTTTTTGAAAGGTGCTAGAAACGGTTCAAGGAATGAAAATGAACACTTTTTTGGCAGAACATAACAGAAAACTGTAACACACTCCCTTTCAAAGAGTGTAGGGTGCCTTATGCAGTCTGTGTGATGTGAGTATGCTCCCTAAAACCAGAGGGGGAACATTCTGGGCCTGTTTTTCCAGACCAGGTTGCTTATTTTGGGCTTGTTTTTTTTTAGAATAGGTCATTTATTTCTCTAGCAAAACCTGGCAACAATGTTAGTGTATGTTGCGTCACTCAATGAAAGTTAGTGTAAATGCTAGTACAGTGGCAAGAAACGTCTTTTTTTTTTCAATAAACGGTAAAACATGTTTGCACTACAAACCAGTGTGTTCATAATTAAGATAATACATTAAAATAACACGGTAAGATACCAATTTTGCAATATCAAGCTGTGCAATTTTGTGCAGCTAAAAATAAAAAGCGAATGAGACCCGGAAGCCAGACCCATAAATTGTACAAATGGCCGTGCCCGCTCTTACAGGAAAAATGAGGTGGATATGTTTGTTCTTAGTGTTAGAGAAAAATTTCATGTGTGAAACTACTGTGAAACTACAGTTTAGCTGAAGAATTGTTTTCAGTGAAATGATACATTCTCTCTGATGACATTTAGAGTTTTCCTTCCCTTGGGGAACACACTTTTACACAGTTCTTCTACATTAGTAACATAATGCCTTTACAGTGAGTCCAG
Organism: Schizothorax lantsangensis; assembly: GCA_027422415.1. Taxonomy (NCBI): domain Eukaryota; kingdom Metazoa; phylum Chordata; class Actinopteri; order Cypriniformes; family Cyprinidae; genus Schizothorax; species Schizothorax lantsangensis. Next base: position 854,977 of record CM049862.1, read on the forward strand.
TGCCATGAACAGGTCATATAGTCTGTGTGTGGTCTCATGCTACGGCTCCATCAGCCTGTATGAATGAGGGATTACATGAAGAGTAGCTCAAGGCACTTTTATCTCTCCACACAGCCGCTGTGCTCCGCAATTATCACTCACAGAGCATGCGCTCTAGCCGCAGCTCTGGCTCACATAATGCTGCACTGGTCCAATAATGAGACCGCAGCCACATTGTTACCTCCAGCCTGAGTACCTCCACCCGGGGGCTTGACTCTTCCAGTCCAGCGCATTACAGTCTACAGCCACCCACCCCCATGCCCTCCTTTTGTGTGACTCTAAGATCGCCAGAAAATAGACCCTCTCCTGGCAACAGAACTGTGTTTGTGTTCATGCAAATCTCCTGGAATTTTACCAGATGCTTTATCAACTTCATAATGTTTGAACTACTTGCATTTTAATTAAACACTTTAAACTGCTATGCAGTTTCATTTCAAGGATGCTTTAAGAATACAGTCTATCTTTGTCTGTTTCTATGCTGTGAAATTTTCCCCTCTTAAAATTGGTACTGGTACTATCCCTGAACCTGCCCCTAAACCTAAACCTAACTCATGTAGCTATCTTATACTTCCCAGGACTTTCTTGGGTAAGTACACTGTAAGTACACATACTGTAAAATAAAGGGTTGCACTTTATTTTAAGATGTCCTTGTTACAGTGTAATTATACATTTAAGTACTGAGTAATATTAATTAACTACATGCACTTACTATATGGTTAGGGTTACTTGCATGTAATTATGCATAATTTATTGTTATTATATTATAATACCAAGTACATGTAACATATGTAACAAGGACACCTTAAAATAAAGTGTTACCAAATAAACTGTAACCATTTTTTTCTATATCTTGGTGATTTCAATTTCACTTCTTTTAGCTGATTTTTCAGAATTTAGCTGATTTATTTGTTTAAAGAGCCATTGTGCACTATGATATGAACCAGAAGTGTAGTCAAGACCAGATCACCAAGATACAGACCAAAACTATACCCCTCGAGACCCAGACTAAGACCTATCAAGGCAAAGACCAATGATTTGAGGTTTTATAAAGAATATTTAAAGCAGATTTTCAACTCTTAAGAATAGCAGTCACTCCTGCACACAACTCCCGCAGTATTTGGTCCCGTGGCCCCTACAAATGAAGTCAACGCAAAGACTGTATACACACCAAGATGGTTCACTCATGTTACTATGAATGGGAGAAAGTAAACAGAGCAATATGGCATACTAAGTCCTGTCTTAAATAAAAGAGAGAATGATGAATTAGTCTCATGGCACCGACTGTTGTTTCTTTCCACCTTTTTCTTATAACGAGCTTACTGCGTTTTGTATTATTGATTATAGGAGGCACTTCCGGTTTGGGGACGTTCCTCTCAAAAAGACTATAACAAATCATTTCAAATCATAAGGTTGACATAACAAATAATCCTTGTCCACCAATTTGAATAAATGAGCTGTAAAGTTTTCTTCATGTTCTGTTTTCAGACGTCAGGAGAATAATGTAACACTTGGTATTTTAATGTGACATGGTATAGGAATACCAACGGAAGAGCTCTTGTTGTCCACTGCATTCTTTTCTTCTTGATTATTTTAATTTTTCCTTTGTATTTAGCTGTAGCAGTATGAAAAAAGACAACATACAGTATATATTTGTGGTCTGCACTCCTGATTTAATTTACAATATACAATATCTCTCATGAATAATTCACTGGAATGCACTAAAAATCTCAACAGTTTTTCTCTTTGCAGGTTTGTTTTCACTTGTTGAAATCACTTAAAAAAATTATCACTCAATGTTCCAGTTAATTAATGTTTTTTGATTAAAGCAACGTATGTTGCATAATAAATATAGACATGGACATTTATTATATGCCTGTAATATTCCTGTAGAAATAATCAAGATTTTAGGGTTATTCATGGTCTGTTGAAAGTAAATTGCTAAAGCTGTTACACTTTTAAATTTACTTTTATTGTTCGATGGTTGAATAATGTCACTTCATTGTACCCATTTTATGAAAATGCTTCTTTTTGAGTTCATAGAGTGAACCTTTCATTTGCAGTTTAACTGGAGTTACTCCCATAATTTGAGCAAGGGTCATGGGGTGTAGGATAAAGGTTGATAGGAACCAGAGCGTCTAACGGCAGAAGCAGTGACATGATGACTTTATGCTTTATGCATGAAGACAGATTACAACTTACCATGCCACATCACATCGCACCATTGACTCCAAATGCCATTGGCTCTTTGTACAGTTTGTACGTTGAAATATTTTGAAACACAGATCAGATTAAAGCTATAGTGGTTCAGTTAATAATGACTGTAGAATCCTTTAAAATGTAATTTTTCTCATAAAAAAAAAAATCTTCCCAATGCATCCCATTACCCCTATAATGTATGTTTAAGGTAATTAATTACCATCTCCTTGTCTGATGAGTGAGAAGTGCAACCAAGGGCCTCATTTATAAAGTGTGTGTACGCTCAGATTTGATCTTAGAGTGTATGTATGTGCGCTTAAATCCACGCCAGCGCTCATGTTTGTAAAAACTGTCTTTGACGTGGAAAAGTGCTTAGCGTCACGTCAGGGTCTGAGCAGACGTACACACTTTTTCTTGTTCGAGTGCTGCAGGTTTTTGGAAATGTAAGCTTTTCTTGCAGGTCGCTGTTCTAAATAAAAGAATATGGATGATGACTGGTGATCTTTTACATGTTAATGGAATTAATTAAGAGTCGTTTGCAAGGCAGAGAGCTGAAACCATTCATTTGCGAGCAAGTTCAAGATCATTTGCAATTCATAGATTTCACATCTGAAAGAGACGTGCGTTTTCTGTGTGTACACACAGAAAAATAAGGGTTTAAAATTGTACCTTTTTGGGTACAACAGCTTGTCCCTGGAGCAGTACCCTTAAAAGGACCTCTTTTTTTACCCCTAATAGGTACATATTAGTACCTTAAGGGTACATATTACTACTCTAAGGTACTAATAGACTCACTCACGATAGGAATCGATTGCTTCAGGCTGTTCCTGTCTGTTGTGCTGCTGAGAGGTTTGCGATTGTAGCTCGGCTTTTTTATTGAATCTTTACCTTACTTTCACTCTCTGTTGTTTAAAGTGATAATATATAACTTAATTCCCACCATATTTCTGGTATTATCTATCAAACTAATCTAACTAATTTGATCGTTCGCTTTTAAACCAGCGAGTGCAGCGCGTTAGCATTCGTTAGCTGGTTAGCTTGTTACTCGCGGTTCCTTTCGCGCTTCTATTCGCGCCTATTATTGTTTTCTTTATTTCTCGCTCCGTTTTCATTTCTCTCGCGCTCCGTTTTTCACGAGTTCATCAAACAACAGTGGTTAGTGGTAAGTTAAATTGGTATCATTCATCAATCACGGTGAGTAATGGCTTCTCCTTGCATCATCACTTGCAATGTGCTTGCCACATGTACAGTTTATCTATCTCTGTCGGCGACGAGGGATTCACATGTGATAAATGCAGGGAAATAGTTAGGCTGACAGAGAAGATCTTAGAACTAGAGACACGCATCCAAACTTTAGTTGAGGATAGTAAGAATGTGAGGGCTGTAGATACTGCTTTGGATGTGACTAGCTCAGGGAGTCCTGTACGTTGTTTGGTTCCGGCATTAAAGTTCATGCAGCAGGGCAACTGGGTGATTGTAAGGCGGCCTAGTCGCAGGTCAAAACACCGCTCTTCCTTTCCGATCAGAACATCAAACAGGTTCTCCCCACTCAGTGACGCACCCACTGAGAAACCTGGTGAAAGTGCTCTAGTTATTGGCGATTCTATTGTACGGAACGTGAAAATAGAGACACCAGCCACCATAGTCCATTGTTTACCGGGAGCCAGAGCGCCTGACATCTTGGCAAATTTAAAAGTGCTGGCTAATGCTAAACGTAAATTCAGTAAGATTGTTATCCACGTCGGCGCTAATGATGTTCGACTTCACCAGTTGGAGATCACTAAAAATAATGTTAAAGAGGTGTATGAACTTGCAAGTGCGATGTCAGACACTGTAATATGCTCTGGCCCCCTCCCTGCTTACCGTGACGATGAGATTCATAGCAGACTGTCGTCACTCAATGGCTGGATGTCTAAGTGGTGCCCGCAGAATAACATAGGTTTTATAGACAATTGGACGAGTTTTTGGGGCAGACCTGACCTGTTGAAAAGAGATGGTGTTCATTCCTCCACTCTCTAGAAATATGGCACATAGTCTTAAGAGTTCGTACTTGACTAACTGGGGCCAAGGTCAGGAAGCAGACAGACTGGCTAAACCGACCGTCTGCTAGCCGCCTCACGTCACAGAAGTCGGTTAATTCTCAGCACATAGAGACTCTTTCACCTAGATATCACACTATAGAGACTGTGTCTGTTCCCCAAACTGTTTACAATACAGAGAAACAATTGATAAAACTTGGCTTACTGAATATCTGTCAGGGTTTTGTTGTGTGTGTCATGTGTTCCCGCCTCTTGCGTCCATATATGGTTTGTTTCCTGTCCTTGTTTCATGTCATTATGAGTTAAGTATGTTCCAGCTGTGTTTGTCTCGTTATGTGTTAATTACCCTGTGAATATTAGTCCTGTCTTTTGAGTTTGATTTCGTCTGGTCTACTTGTGACTTCCCGGTGTATCTTGTCTCTCTGCCTTGTCTTGTTCTGCCTTGTCGTCATTAAAGACTATTATTTGAGTTTACATCCTCGTCTGCGTGTTCCTGTTCCTCCCTCGTGTGTGCACCGTGACGATATCAGGTCCCTTTCTACAAAAGCACTTTTTGTAAATGATATGATCACTGATCATAAACTAGATGTGCTCTGTTTGACAGAAACCTGGCTAAAACCAGATGAATACATTATTTTAAACGAGTCTACCCCCCAAGATTACTGTTACAAAAATGAGCCGTGTCCAAAAGGCAAAGGGGGAGGTGTGGCTACTATTTATAGCAATATTCTCAGTATTTCTCAGAAGACAGGCTTCAAGTATAACTCCTTTGAAGTAATGGTGCTTCATATAACATTATCTAGAGAAAAAAGTATTAATGATAAATCCCTCATGATGTTTGTACTGGCTACTGTATACAGGCCACCAGGGCACCATACAGACTTTATTAAAGAATTTGCTGATTTTCTATCAGAGTTAGTGCTGGCTGCAGATAAAGTCTTAATTGTGGGTGATTTTAATATCCACGTTGATAATGAAAAAGATGCATTAGGATCAGCATTCATAGACATTCTGAATTCTATCGGGATTAGACAACACGTGTCAGGACCTACTCATTGTCGAAATCATACTCTAGATTTAATACTGTCACATGGAATTGATGTTAATGGTGTTGAAATTCTGCAGCAAAGCGATGATATATCAGATCATTATCTAGTCTTGTGTAAACTCCATATAGTTAAAGCTGGAAATTCAACTCCTTCTTACAAATATGGTAGAACCATTACTTCTACCACAAAAGATTGCTTTGCAAGTAATCTTCCTGATTTATCTCAATTCCTCAGCATATCCAACAGCGCAGAAAAACTTGATGATGTAACAGAAAATATTGACTCTCTCTTTTCTAGAACTTTAGATACGGTTGCTCCTTTACACTTAAGGACGATTAAGGAAAAGAGTCCAACACCGTGGTATAAAGAGCACACTCGCGCCCTAAAGAGAGCAGCCCGGAAAATGGAGCGCAGCTGGAGGAAAACAAAACTAGAGCTATTTCGTATTGCTTGGCGGGAAAGTACCCTATCCTACAGAAAAGCTTTAAAAACTGCTAGATCTAATTACTTTTCATCTCTTTTAGAAGAAAACAAACATAATCCCAGGTATTTATTCAATACAGTGGCAAAATTAACAAAAAATAAAGCATCAACAGGTGTTGACATTTCCCAACAGCACAGCAGTAATGACTTTATGAACTATTTTACTTCCAAAATCGATACTATTAGAGATAAAATTGTAACCATGCAGCCGTCAGCTACTGTATCGCATCAGATAGTGCACTATAGATCCCCTGAGGAACAATTCCACTCATTCTCTACTATAGGAGAGGAAGAATTTTATAAACTTGTTAAATCAGCTAAACCAACAACATGTATGTTAGACCCTATTTCATCTAAACTACTAAAAGAGGTGCTTCCAGAAGTCATAGATCCTCTTTTGGCTATTATTAATTCATCATTGTCATTAGGATATGTCCCCAAAAACTTTAAAATGGCTGTTATTAAGCCTCTCATTAAAAAAACACAACTTGACCCCAAAGATCTAGTTAATTACAGACCGACCTAGAATATCAAAATCAACTGCGGGTGGCAGATCCTTTTCCTATTTAGCGCCCAAACTCTGGAACAATCTACCTAACACTGTTCGGGAGGCAGACACACTCTGTCAGTTTAAATCTAGATTAAAGACCCATCTCTTTAACCTGGCGTACACATAACACACTAATACACTTCTAATATTCAAATCCGTTAAAGGATTGTTAGGCTGCATTAATTAGGTCAACCGAAACTGGGAACACTTCCCATAACACACGATGTACTTGTTACATCGTAAGAAGATTGACATCTACGCTAATGTTAGTCTGTTTCTTTCTTATTCCGAGGTCACTGCAGTCACCAGATCAGATGGTGGATCAGCACCTAGAGACGACCTCTACAGCCCTGAATGTCAGCGGAGACCAGGACACCTAGATGAGTCCCAGAGACAGACCCCCAGTGAGGACCCCGTCACATAGACAGCCATCAGGAAAAGACCACTGGAACCAGTTGAGCCCTTACAATCTGACTTTGCAGCAGTTGGAATTGAACTGCTGGTTCGTCTGGCCAGAGGAGAAATGGCCCCCCCGACTGAGCCTGGTTTCTCCCAAGGATTTTTCTCCGTTCTGTCACCGATGGAGTTTTGGTTCCTTGCCGCTGTCGCCTCTGGCTTGCTTAGTTGGGGACACTTCATTTCCAGCGATATCGTCGACTTGATTGAACAGAGACTTTTAGAACTGAACTGAGCTGGACGATGGCATCACTGAATTCAATAATGAAATGCCTTTAACTGAAAATTGAGTGTTTGATCTTGTCATTTTACATTATTGACACACTATTTTCCTATTCTGATATTGTGCAGTTGCTTTGACACAATTTGTATTGTTAAAAGCGCTATATAAATAAAGGTGACTTGACTTGACTTAATATGTACCTATTAGGTTTAAAAAAAAGTACAAATATGTCATTTTAAGGGTACTGCTCCAGGGACAAGCTGTTGTACCCAAAAAGGTAAAATTTTAAACCCTTATTTTTCTGTTTGTGTACGTTCATTCTATGTATCACACGTATGCGTATTTGAGAGATGATCATAAGATAAATTTTAGGATGGTTTCTGTGCAACATTTTACAAATGAGGGCCCCGATCTCTAAAGTGTGGTTTGTTTACACTATATTTTAAACAGCAAGGTGCTGTTGCTGCTTACTATAGCCATATGTTTACGGAAGAATGAGAGATTCATATCCAAATATTCAAATAATCATTAAAGTGAAGCTCTAGATCTAAAATTAGATTTACCTTCACAGGCTGTTTCGGCACAACCTCGCCTGTGTTTTTTTTTTTTTTTTTCTGTCTGAGATGCCAGAGGAGAGAACGCATGCAGCCCGATGCACCTTAGGAGGCAGCGAACGCAATGATTAGTGCATTGACTGAAACAACTGATAGACATTTGGCAGAATTCCAGCCCTATAATATAGAAGAATCTCTAATTAAGCGTCATGTGATGCTGGAAAGTGCCGCCGGCCTCTCTGTGGGCACAGATTCCACTCATCAGCCTAATTCAAATGCGAGGCACGCTTGTGGCGGTTTTCTGAAAAGATCTGGGGTGACAGCAACATGCACAAAGAGGGAAGGATCATTTTCTCTTCAGATTTAGGATGCTTCCCTTGTGTTTTTACTCCACAAATCAGAACGCTATCATAATACACGCAAACCATTTTATAACCAATCAGGATGATCTATCAGCAGACACCCCCTCCCCCCACTTCCATTTGCATTCAGCATTTTGTTGCATTACACTGCAATCATGAATCAATAACACATAAATGCACACCAATGACGCTACAGTATAACAAGCATCTCTGACAGACATGATTCACTGTCGTTTGCGCTCAAGAGGAAAATGCTTTATTTTTGTGAATGTTTTTTGGAGGGGGGAGGTGGTGTGCCAAATTTGAGCTGACATCATCAGCACATGTAAATTTGCCTTATGTAAAAACCAAAAAAAGGGGAAGACTGTCCCCTGAATGAGGGCTGAGCTCAGAAACTTGTCCAAAGGCTTGAACGCATTCTTTCCGGAGGACTGCACGGTCGGAGCGATGCATCAGCCAGCCGCCTTTGAAGCAGATAAACCCTTTAAAACCATGAAGAGCATTTTCATACATTTTAGCTAGAGGCAGGTGGTCAGATTAAAAGGGTTTTGATGTGTTCGCTAAGTACTCTTGTTGTCCAAACCTCTATAACAAAGCTCTTGCTGTTTCGTCTGTGGACTACAGTCAAATTTGCTTTGTGGATCTTGTTTAGAATTTGCACAGAAATCATTTCAGCCTTAAAATATGCTATACTACTATACTGAAGGCTTTGTTATACAATTGATCATGTAGTTATAACTAGAGAAGAGCAATGATACTTTTGCTCTGGTCTGCAAGAAACACTGATTCAGACCTCCATGTAAACATACGTCAGTGGACAATCGCTGACAGCATTTGCTGCATGTCTGCTTCAGTAGCGGTTGTGTGGCAAAAGTCAGTTTCCATAGTGATTGCGGCGAATGAAGTAGATTAGCAGCACAGTGTAGTGAGGAGAGATTGCAGACAATGTGACGTGCTCTGTGTTACACTGTGCTCATGGTGCTCTGTGCACGATATATTCGACTGTTTCATAGCTTCAAAACAGAAGTCTACATTTCAGTTGTTAATTAGAAATGAATGACTGTCTAATATAATTAAGCACACTATATGTGTTTTGCTATAATGATTTGTGTCCATACATTTCTATAACAAAGTATCTTCTTTTTTTAAAAGAATGAACTGTAAAGCTAAATGCTGGCTTAAACATGCAGGCCATTGTGTAACTCGAGTGCAATTTTGAGGCAGAGAAAAAAAATTGAAACATGAAACTTTAATATTTGCAAATGAAAGGAGACAAAAAAGGGTCGATATCAATGGGAGCAAACCCCAGCAGAAACTCTAATATAACAAGGAGGCTGAGACCATTTTGCTGTTGCCTAGCAACACTTGAACAAAATTTTTAAAACGATTTAGATGCCCCATACTGCTTTGAGGGATGTATATTTTTATACAGCCCACCTAAATGGTCTGCGGTGCTCACACACAACCTGGATCCTCTGCACTTGTAACCAACAATTTATTGTAAATTTTTCAAGTCAGAGACACCGAACACAAGCATTCTCAAACAGTATGACACAAGAAGGATTGATTACTCTCTTATAGCTGACAGGATTTGCATATTTCATTAAAACAAAATCAAGCCCAAGTCGTTATGGGGTAGATGAGACAAATCATTAAAAATATATGCAGACTTTGATTCACAGTTTGATGAAAAATAGTATAGTGGTTTCTTTTTCAGATTAATTAGAGCAGCTGTTGCCATATTGCACTACCTACAAAGATTTCTTCAACTTACAGACTCTTAAATGAAAATAATAACTAAATATTTAAAGAAAATCAGATCCTTACACAAGCTTTTAAAAATATACAAATCACAATTGAATGCCTTTCCAGCAGCATTAAATTCTCATATATTTACAACCAATAATAAAACATATATAAATATAATAGATCATACAATTCAAATGTATAGTTTGTTTTACACTTTTCATATTAAGACCTTGTTTGTTTTGCTTCTTCTGGTAACATTGAAATGAACTGTTCTTCTTTCTTTCTTTCTTTCTTTTTTATGTCACAAATATGAATTCATATGACTGAACAAACCTGACTCTGTCAAACACAAAACAACAGTTTCCAAAATACCACGTTTTGACATGTTATAGTTCTTTTTTTTCTTTTTTTTACAATCTGAATGCCTTTGAAAGCCTGTTGATTATCACAAATATCTCTCTAAATGAGCCTATCTGGGCACACCATGGTGTCACCAGCAAGCCAAAAGTACTCAAGTGTCCACAGCAGGTGCATAAATATGTCATGTTTTCACAGCCCATAACCAAAGGGAGATGCAGCCAGATGGAGTGAAAATTTTAAATTTCATGTAGTATCATTAGTAGGTTAGTTCACCCCTCATTGGTTCACCATCTGCTTCCAATTGAGTTCTCCACTCTGAGCCAAGCTTTGAGAGAGGAGGTGAAATCTATACCACTCTGACCCAAATCCCACATTGGGTTCATTAACTTTTCATTAACTAGTGTACTTTCACAATTCTGTCATTCAGAAGAAATTAAAAAAGCTAGCTAATCAGTATCATGATATATCTTTCATACAAATGATGGACCGAAAAGTTGAAAATGCTTTACTTACCGCATATTTATGGACTTCCAACAGAAGGTCAAGACTGCGCTGTATACCAGGACATTTATGCAATCCAATTATGCATCCCATAAAAGATAGTGTCCAAGATAATTTCTTGTTTTTTTTCTTGAGGCATTCTTTCTTTAAGTGTCATCAGTTTCAGATGCGGAGTGATATTTCCTGCTCACACCTGATGCTGTGTCAGTGGCTTCACCTGTTCTGCTCCTCATCTGCCATATTTTTTAATATATATTATGGTTTGAAGTGGGCTGGGTTTGAAGAGGGATTTAGAATGGGCAGTGAGTTCATTTTAACCTCATGATAGCCACAGATGTGTGTGTGCGTGTGTGAGTAAATCAATGAAACGTGAATTTTAAGTCAAGATTTCAAGGATTTTAAAGAGAGAGAGAAATAAGAAATAGCCCATGTTCTTAATATGCTGCTGCATCCCAAGAATTGTGCTCAGTTTTAGAAAAAAGAAACCCAAATATTCCACCGATATATCGGACTAATTTTATGTGAGTATGATGTTAACACATGCACATGCAAGGTAAAGATTCGCGTGCCTGACCTAAAAGTGTGTGTGTGTGTGTGTGTGTGTGTGTGTCCCCGTTGGGGGGTGTTGACTTTCACATGACATTGACGCTCTGGAAATGTTGAGTAGCTGCTGATCTCAGACAGTCGTTGCTCGGTGGATCCAGCACCACTCTCCCGTGGACAGCTCCTGCAAGACCGCTTTACATGGACAGGAGGCTCATTTATGCGCCAAGTCATTCTGGAAGTTTACAACTTGGAGAGGAATCTACGGATACCTCACTGCATGACACACGGGCATATTGCTTTTGGGAAAGAAGCCAAATTCACTGTAAGTAGATACGATAAATCGGGAAATGATTTTCATGTCATTAAAATGCCTTAAATGTGTTTGTGTGCGTGCGTGTCTGTGTGTTTAAATGCATTTAATTTAATTTGTAAATGCATCAAAACACTGCCAAAACATAATTGAGAAGCTGGCTGATCGTTCGATGGACAAAAAAATAAATAAAATAAAAAATAACAAAGATTTATATCTGTAAATTGACTGTCATGACAGACAATTCTGCCTCAATTAGAGGCGACAGCTCTCTGTCTTTACGAGGGAAAAACAGTGGATTGGTGTGATTCGGTGTCTGCAGGTTAACTGAAGCTGTGTCGGGTTTGATCGGGTGTTTGTGCGGTGGATCTCTGCTGCTGTCTGAAATCAGAGACATGGCGACAAACAACACCAACAACACCGATGGACAAGTTGTGACGGAACTCAACGAGATCACAACTAACGACAAACCCAAAGCAGAGGACGCCAAACCAGAGAAACAGAAGAAAGACATTCCAGACAGAGAAACTTGGGGTGGGAAATTTGATTTTCTCCTGTCATGTGTGGGCTACGCCATCGGACTGGGCAACGTGTGGAGATTTCCTTATCTGTGCGGGAAAAACGGCGGAGGTAAGAGTCTGAGATGTTGTCTGGATGTATGTGTGCTATGTGTTGCTGTGCACAGCTCCGCTGGTTGCTTTCATCTATTTCTGTGATTCCAGGGGCTTTCTTGATTCCTTATTTTTTGACGCTAATTTTTGCGGGAGTCCCTCTGTTTTTTCTTGAATGCGCTCTTGGACAGTACACATCCATTGGCGGCCTTGGGGTTTGGAAACTAGCTCCAATGTTCAAAGGTAGGCTATATGATTTCTGTGCAGCACCTTTCTTTCTTATCTGCTCCCATACTTACTGCTGAAAAAAATACGAGTTGGTTTCTTGAAGTATGCAAAGTTGGTGTAGTGTGAGTCCTTCAGTAAATGCAAAACGGATGGGTTATGTGTTGTAAGTTTGTTATGACTGATGTATGTCGTTCTGAAGATGCTAATATACCCTCTGATCTTCAAAGTTGAAGACCAATTATGTAATGAAGTAGTCTGCAGTGCTGCATAAAGGACGTTTTCACATGCTGCTTTTTTGAAGGAATGAATGTAAATTATAACACGCTGTCATAACTACAGGTGTTGGTCTTGCGGCTGCTGTTCTCTCTTTCTGGCTGAACATTTACTACATTGTCATCATTGCCTGGGCCATTTACTACTTATACAACTCCTTCTCCACTGTAAGCATTCCTTGTCACTTGTGCTTGCATGCCTTAAAAAAATGTAATTTGGAGAATGTTTAGGTGGGGTATTTAAAAAAGAGAAGTAAAGCATTCTTCTGCTCTTTGTAGGAGCTTCCATGGAAATCTTGTAACAATACATGGAACACAGACAGATGTTACACAAACTACAGCATACTAGACACCACCAATCTCACCAGCGCTGTCAATGAGTTTTGGGAGTAAGATTTTTGGCAAATTAATGTGCATGACCATCTTTGACCTTTGTACATGAAAATACATGTGTCCAGTAAGTGTCTTGTTGTGAAGTGTAATTGTGTTGCATGATGTGCTTATACAGACGCAATATGCATCAAATGACTGATGGCTTAGAAAAACCTGGTGAAATTCGTGCGCCACTTGCAATAACACTGGCCATTGCCTGGGTCCTTGTGTACTTCTGTATCTGGAAAGGTGTTAGCTGGACTGGAAAGGTGAGATGTCTTTGTTGGTCTGGATTTTGAGTGAGTCTGTAATGATTTCACCGCATTGAATGCAAAGCACACATGCTTGCCATAAACTTTGTGGGAGGAAGTAAAAATGCTCTATGGGTTTCTTGTCCCATGAAAGCAATTTCCATCATTTTTTAACAGACACGAACACACATGCTAATCAAATGCACATGGGGAAATATCTGATAGAGAAATCAATGTTTTGCAGGTTGTTTACTTCTCTGCCACCTACCCATACTTCATGTTGTTCATTTTGTTTATCCGTGGAGTGACCCTGCCTGGGGCTAAAGAGGGAATCATGTTCTATATCACTCCTGATTTTGAGAAGCTGAAGGAGTCTGAGGTGATTTTACACATTTAATCATTCAAACAGTATCAAAAAAACCCCAATCTAGCTGCTAAACTGCTTCATTTTCCATCTCAGGTTTGGCTGGATGCTGCGACACAGATTTTCTTCTCCTATGGTTTGGGTCTAGGCTCTCTTATTGCTCTGGGCAGCTACAACCCTTTCAATAACAATGTGTACAGGTATGAATGATGCAATCAACATTTCATCAGTTAGATAACTCGACCCTATTTCAGCGTTTCAGGCCCTGACCATTTGTTGTTTTTTTGATGCTGTGAATGATGTTTGTTTGAATGAGCTCGATCTCTAACTGTGACTGACTGTGATTACATGCCCATTATCATACTTGACATTTTAGCATATGAAGAGCGAGAATTACCATCAAATTAAATTTGAAGTTTGGCTATATCACTTACATAATCCATCTTCTCCTGAAAAGCTAAAATGATATGCAGCTTTCAGATCAGACTAAGATGTTTATAGCACATTTGAAGACAGAATCTTTTTTTTTCTGCAGGGATTCTATCATCGTGTGCTGTATAAATTCCTTCACTAGTATGTTTGCTGGATTTGTGATTTTCTCTATTGTGGGCTTCATGTCACATGTGACAAAGAGACCTATAGCGGATGTAGCTGCATCAGGTAATCCGTTAATTTTTACATAACTAGAATATTGCAATTTGAAGTATTGGTATTTCAAATTTTTATTTCGGTTGAAGTGTGGATATTTCTCTTGAAGTGTTAATATAACTGTTGTTTTTTTTCATGGCTTACACAGGTCCAGGTTTGGCGTTTTTAGCTTATCCAGAAGCTGTGACGCAGTTGCCCGTCTCACCACTGTGGGCTATTCTCTTCTTCTCCATGCTGATGATGCTGGGAATCGACAGTCAGGTGAGAAAATCACATATTCAAGCTCTGACCTAGAAACAGAAGTGAACGGGATGTGGTAGGTACTTCAGATCTGCCAGCATCAGTGGCGGAGTCCCTGGCGACCACACAAGGAAACATAAGGAACATTAAAAACACTCCACCGGCCTTGTGCCAAATAAAATCTTTTGATGTTGATTTCTGCCTTTATGGCTACATGCATTGATGATTTTAAACTGATGTTCATTATCTCTTAAGCTGGAGATGTTAGAATTTTCTGTAAAAACAAACTGAGGTAGAATCAATCCAAGCCCTGTGGCACCAAAATATATAGAATTTAGTACTTGTTTTATGTCCTTTACTTTAATGAATTGTGTTTGTTTTGAAAGTCATATAAACAACTCTGATTGGATGTCATTATGTAATAACTGAAGCGCACACACGCGCAGACGCATGCGCACACGCGCACACGCGCACACACACACACACACACACACACACACACACACACACACACACACACACACACACACACACACAGATTTATTGAACCTAACCTAATTGTTTGTTGTGATTAATATGCTCATGAAATTTATAATTTATTATCATTGATTTCTTATTGAAAATTGGAGCCATTTATGTGTAAAAACAACAAAATTAATTTTGTGTTGTGATCTATTGCTATATTTTCTTCATGCTACCATCAGTTCACAGAATGCTTCAGTGTTTTCAAAAAATGCCATATAAATGCAATATCAAAACACCATTGTTGATGTTGTTTTCAGTTCTGCACAGTGGAGGGCTTCATCACTGCTCTGGTGGATGAATTCCCACGGCTGCTCAGGAAAAGAAGAGAGATTTTCATTGCATGTGTTTGCGTTGTATCCTACGCCATTGGGCTGTCCAATATCACACAGGTAAATCAATGAAGAAAGCAGATGATGAGATGTTTGGCCAGAGGTTGTATATTAATGTGATTGCAGGCTGCAGGGCCTTGTATTGATTTTCTTGCTTTGTTTTAGGGTGGCCTCTATGTGTTTAAGCTCTTCGACTATTACTCAGCCAGTGGAATGTGTCTGCTCTTCCTGGTGTTCTTTGAGTGTATCTCAATCTCCTGGTGCTATGGTGAGTCATTTTTATGTCCTCTTAAAATCTGTCATTTGCATTGTGCTCATCCTTTGCATTGAATAGCATTATAAAAATGGACAGAAATGATTTGGCTGTCAGTCATAAATAATCATAAATAATCCTGTCACGACAAAAGTGCATCCAGTGGGACAGGGCCACAAAATGGCATAAAAAAAAAAAAAAATTGCATAAAAAAATAAATAAATGCACATATATATATATATATATATATATACATTTGTTTGTTTTTATTTATTTATGCAATTTTATTTATTTTTTATTTATTTATTTTATGCACTTGTATAAACGATCAAGCGAGAACAATCAATTGTCAATCAAAAATCAATCAAAAATCTTCTACTGTTCATTTGAGATATGTTTGCTAATTGCATGTGATGAATTTTAAATAGGGTTGTCAACTGTCCAATATAATGCAACCAACCAATCAACATGTATGCACGACACAGAAACTTAAACTAAAGTTAGTAACCATAGTCATAAAGTTGTGTTCCTACAGAAGACCGGTTTAGATTACAAATGTAGTGTTGAAGATTATGTCAGACTTTGTTATGGCAAAGCAGATTAGCAGAACTACTTTGGCCTTGGCCTGCTTATACTGTAGCTTCTATTTCTTCCCTGTTTATGCTGCTATCGTTTGGGACTGATACATTACCACTGCCTTTTTTCTGCCAGTTTCTGGACATTATTCTTGGTTGTGAATGTAGTGTTATTTACTGCCTGCTTTCTTTTAGAGTCTGGGCCTTGAATAACTAACATTGTTGACCCTGTATACAGCATGTCCCTCATTATGTCTATTGCTATCATTAGTGCTTCTGTTTTCTCTCTGTCCTCAACTAAAGCCAGTTGATTTCTAAATGTTTGTCACCTCCGCTGTCTGGTAGTGTGATATTGCAGGGTACGGCCTGTTTTTGCATGCATATTTTTGCAATTTTAATCCAATCTTTGAATCAGCAGCTGCCTGGGAAACTGTACTGGCTGCTCATCGTGTGTCTGATATGCGATGAATTCAATTTTCAATTTAATTCAACTCTCTCTGTCCTTATCATGTGTTTACCCTCTTCACAAACATCCTATCACACTTTGTTTTTTTTTATTGAATTACATTTCTATATCTTTGCTCTAGATCAGGGGTACTGTTTTTATCACCTTCATGTTCTGTGGGTAAATTTGTGGGTAAAATCGTCCTTTTCAAATGTCACACAACAATAGTTAAGAATTGAAGGGGAGTGAAGGTTCTGGCTATCTTTTTGCTTTTTTATATGATTCTGTTGCAGATATTTAACACATTCAGTTAGTATTTTAAAGAACCATTCATTTCAAGCTTTTATACACACTGTAACCGATTTTTGTAATTTTAACAGTATTTTACTGTAAACAGCAAAGGATTATGGGAAAATATATGGTCGCTACTTTATTCTTCACTACTGTAAATCCATTTTATTTTTATCCGTAGTAAAATACGGTAATAATACTGTAAATGAAAATACGGTAATAGTACTGTAGATGAAAATACATTAAAGCCATTATTATACTGTAAATGCAATATAATACTGCTAGTAAATCTTTTTACAGTGCACATATGCTTACACAATCACTTAGGATTGATTTGGAGAGCATCCTTGAATCCTCAGTACTGCTTCAGATGAATGAATGCATGTATTGATAGATGAATGTATTCCAGTCTAATCCTTCAATCCTATTGTTGCAGTGAATTAATGCAATCCCTTTCAAATTTCATCTAATTTCAGGTGTAAACAAGTTTTATGATAACATCCAGGAAATGATTGGATACAAGCCTTGTATATGGTGGAAACTGTGCTGGGTTTTCTTCACCCCTCTAATTGTTGCTGTAAGTAACCTACTTTTTTCCTTATGATGTGACATTACAATAGATGTGTGTATATATATATATATATATATATATATATATATATATATATACAGTGCTGTGAAAAGGTTTTTGCCCCTTTCTTTCTTTTTTTTTTTTTTGCAAATTTGTCACACTTAAAAGATTCAGATCATCAAACTAATTTTAATATTACACAAAGATAATGCAAGTAAATACAAAGTGCAGTTTTTAAATGATGATTTCATCTATTAAAGGTCCCATATTGTACACCTTTCTGGAGTTTTATTTTAGGTTTTGATGTCCTTAAGAATATATATTTGCAGTATAAGTACCAAAAACATCTCAATATATTTTTACAGCTCTTCTCTCAGGAGCTCTGGTAAAAACAGGTTGATTTGTCCTGTCTAATTAATATTCATGAGCCTATCTTCTGATTGGCCTGTTGTTTTCTGAGTGACGCACAGCTAGGCCAACCAAAGGTAACTAGGGTCATGTAGGGCCGACATCACATTTACGTCACAGCGCTAGCTGGAAGCAAAACAAAGGAGGCGGCCCATTCAAACCAGCGCAGATTCGGCTACATAAGGAGCTTAAAATATCATATTGTTGTGATGTTGGATGCAAGAATCGATGTAATACAGCCTCAAATGAGAAATTTTAACGCATACCTGCTGCCACTGCCAGACAAAAAACTGACGACAGCTGTGGTTAAACGAGATAAAACGAGTGGACTGGACAGAAACCATCGTCAAAAATGCTCACGTTTGCATCGCACACTTCTTATCAGAAAAGGTTCAATAAAGTATTGTCTTTTGTTGTTATGGGCACCTCTGAAGATTTCTTGCATCTCACGACTGTTGTGTATGAACTAATGTCTGTGTGCATGTGTGTAAAACAACAAACTGACGATTTATATATAATCATTTGTAATTGTATATACAGTGTTCAGTGACTGAAGGCGGTGACTGAGTAGTTCGGATGTCACATTTTTACGGAAGTCACAAGGGCTTGTGAAAAATCACAGCTACTTTATGCAGGCTGTGTGCACTTTACTGTGGATTGACTGTTTTGAAACTTATATGGTAGTTACATAGCCCCTAGACCTCAGTTATCATGAAAAAAGCCAGGAAATTTCAGTTTTGACAATATGGGACCTTTAAGGGAAAAAAACGGTCCAAACTACCTGGCCCTACATGAAAAATGAATTGCCCCCTCCTGTTAAATCATGAAAGAACTGTGATTAACCACATAATTTTAGAAAGCTGAGTTAAATTTCACTAGCCAAACCTAGGCCTGATTACCGCCAGACCTGTTGAATCATGAAATCACTTGAATAGAACCTGTCTGACAAAGTGAAGCATGCTTAAAGAGCAACACATCATGCCGCGATCTAAAGATACAGATGAGAAACAAAATAGTTGACATGTATCAGTCTGGAAAGGGTTCTAAAGCCATTTCTAAGGCTTTGGGACTCCAGCGAACCATGGTCAAAGCCATTATCCACAAATGGAGAAAACTTGTAACAGTGGTGAACCTTCCCAGGAGTGGCTGGCCTACCAAAATTACTCCAAGAGCACAACGAAGACTCATCCAGGAGGTCATAAAAGAACCCAGAACAGCATCTAAAGAACTGCAGGCCTCACTTGCCTCAATTAAGGTCAGTGTTCATGATTCAACAATAAGAAAGAGACTGGGCAAAAATGGCATCCATGGGAGAGTTCCAAGGCAAAAGCCACTGCTGACCAAAAAGAACACATTTGCTCGTCTCATATTTGCCAAAAAAATATCTTGAATGTTCCAAGTCTTCCAAGACTTTTGGGCAAATATTCTGTGGACTGATGAGACAAAAGTTGAACTTTTTGGAAGGTGTGTGTCCCGTTACATCTGGCGTACACCAGCACAGGATTTCATAAAAAGAACATCATACCAACAGTCAAACATGGTGGTGGTAGTGTGATGGTCTGGGGCTGCTTTGCAGCTTCAGGACCTAGATGACTTGCCATAATTGATGGAACCATGAATTCTGCACTCTATCAGAAAACCCTGAAGAAGAATATCCGGCCTTTAGTTTGTGACCTCAAGCTCAAGCGCACTTGGGTTATGCAGCAGGACAATGATCCCAAACACACCAGCAAGTCCAAGAAATACAAAGTTAAGGTTTTGGAGTGGCCAAGTCAAAGTCCAGACTTAAATCCATTTGAGATGCTGTTGCATGACCTTAAACAGTCCATTCATGCTTGAAAACCCTCCAATGTGGCTGAATTAAAACAATTCTGCAAAGAAGAGTGGGCCAAAATTCCTAATATAATGGCAGAGGAAACACTGGAACGTCTTTACAATCACATCCAACGGGAGACTTTTCAGACATGTGATCAAGCTTCACCTCAGCACCAGGCGCTGGTCAAACGAGCGCGGAAACAGAACCGGTGACGAGGAGCTTCAGTAGAGCAACAGTGAGCTGTGGGTCAGATGAGATGGTATCTTAAAGTAATAGAAGCCAAATAACCTAATAACCCAGCTACTGTGATGTCTGTTAATTAAAGAAAAAAAGAAAAAAGAGGAAATCAATAACTTTTGTAGATTTAAGGATTCACCTATATTTAATTTTGAATTTAGTGTTTGATAACTTTATTAAATTTCTGTATATTTTCTACTTGCTGAAGGGCACAGTAAATATGACATTTATTATAATGGGTTTATGTGAGGATTGTTTTAAATTTACTTAAATTAGAAGTTGCTATTTTTTAAAGTCTAATAAATGTTAAAATTGATAGCTCTCAATTATACTGTAATGTTGAATGGCTATAGGAAATATTAGGAAAAAAAACTATTTCATAGTATTGGTTTCAGTGATACTCGCCTTCAGTCATAAAAAAGATGCTATTAAACAAATATATATGGTCTTTATGTTGTTTCTACATTAATTTGAAGATTGATTGTGAAATTATTGCAGCATAAAAGTATATTTGAAAATGTTAATGTTAGGTGGGATTAATAGCGATTAATTTCAGAAAAAAATTGCGATTATTCAGTTAATTTATTTTAATCGATTGACAGCACTAATATATACACACACACACACACATAGATAGATAGATACTGTACATGTATTAGCTTCAGAATCACACCTTGTGCTTGTGTGCTTGTATTATTTAAAAATTTTACTCAAATTTAAATTTTCTATAAATCTGTCAGCTAGCAATGACAACTGACAAACTTGACGAGTGTTGAGGGTAACGCATTACAAGTAACGCGAGTTACATAATCAGATTACTTTTTTCAAGTAACTAGTAAAGTAATGCATTACTTTTAAACTATATCTGAGTTACTTTTTTCAAATAAGCAACGGAAGTTTTGGGGGTGAGGTGCAGAGACAGAGGCACTTCCTTCAGCCCAAGGCTCATTCATTTCTCTTTTGGTGTGAAAGGGCCTTTACAGTTGCCAAAAATATACCTTTTGCAGGTTTTTTAATTTTTTTTTAATTAAAAATCAAATAAGCAAGCCCAGCCCAGGTGACAAAAAGTAACACAAAAATAACATAATGCATTACTTTACATAAAAAGTAACACAGTTACCTTTTCATGGAGTAATGCAGTATTGTAATGCATTACTTTTAAGAGTAACTTTCCCCAACACTGAACTTGACAACATAGTTATCTTGCTAACAAGTTGCATTGTGGCATATATAGCCACTTTAGCATGCATAATGTGTGTTAAAATAATGGTTTTATTTTGTAAACCCTGTTAAAATTTAACAGAAATGGATGAGTTAAAGTGAAAATGCAGCATATTTGAATTTTACATTACAAGCTACAAGAGATACAAACTGATAGTTGTAGATATGAATATGTGTGATACGTTTTTAATCACTGATCTTGGGTAACAACATTGACTGTAATATGATAAGCCTGGTCCACATTGCAGATTTTGACTGAGGATTGCTCACCGAGACTTTTTTTCTTTTTGTAACAATATGTACCCTGATTCCCTGATTGCGTAAAGCTCACCAATCAGATTTAATCAGATGTTTTGAAAAGCTCTCGCCATTTTTGTAACAAACATTAATAACTAATAAGATAAAGTGAAAAATGACTTTTAGAGGAACAAGTAATGTTTTTATCAATCAATCAATCAATCAAACTTTATTTATAAAGCACTTAAAAACACAGAAGTGGACCAAAGTGCTGTACAGAGAAATAAAACTCATACAAGACATAAAATACAAATAAAACACATTAAGAGACAATAAAGAGATAAAATAATTAACCAAATATCAGCATCAGATGTCAAAGGCCAGAGAAAAAAGATATGTTTTAAGAGTTGATTTAAATAAAGACAATGAAGAGGTCTGCCTAATGGGCAGAGGCAAATCATTCCATAATTTAGGAGCTGCCACAGCAAAAGCACGATCCCCTCTAGCTTACGCTTTGTTTTTGGCACATTCAGGAACAGCTGATCAGCTGACCTGAGAGAACGGGTGGGCATGTAAGGGTGTAGCAGCTCAGAAATGTAAGGTGGGGCAAGCCCATTTAGGGATTTAAAAACAAATAGAAGAATTTTAAATTGAATCTTAAAATGTACGGGCAGCCAGTGAAGTGAAGCCAAAATGGGGGAAATGTGCTCATATTTACGTGTTCCAGTTAAAAGACGCACTGCAGCATTTTGCACCATCTGCAAACGAGCAATAGAAGACCCACTAACCCCCACGTACAGTGCATTACAGTAATCGAGCCGAGTGGTTACAAAGGCATGGATTACTGTCTCAAAGAGTTGGCCTGAGAGATAAGGCTTTATTTTGGCCAGCTGCCTCAATTGGAAAAAACTTGCTTTAACTACTGCCCTGATCTGACTGTCTAGCTTAAGATCCGAGTCAATTTTCACCCCTAAGTTAGTGATGGTTGGCTTGATGTACTGAGCCAAGGCACCCAAATCAACCAGAGAGGTCCCAGTGGTCCCACCAAAAACCATCACTTCTGTCTTGTTTTCATTAAAACTTAAAAAATTAAGAGACATCCATGCCTTTATATCATCAAGACAATCAAGTAGCGGTCTGACAGTGTCATTCTTTCTAAGTGGCACATAAATCTGGCTATCATCTGCATAAAAATGGAATGACAAGCCATGCTTCCTGATTATTGAACCAAGGGGGAGCAGATAAAGAGAGAAAAGGAGAGGGCCTAAGACTGAGCCCTGCGGTACCCCACAAGAGAGAGGAGCCGAAGAGGACACAGCGTCACCACAGCTAACACAGAAAGTCCGGCCTTTTAAATAAGACCTGAACCATTGGAGTGCTATGCCCTTGATGCCCACCCACTGCTCCAGACGAGATATTAAGATTTCATGGTCCACAGTGTCAAACGCAGCAGTTAAATCAATAACTAAAATATACAGTATATGTTATATTGATTGTTTTTAAATCTATATCAAATCTAAAATGTAGAAAAACAGTCAGAAATACAGGGCTGGCCGTTGTGACAGATTTATTTGATGTGTTGAAATTGTCAAGTGACATTTATTTATATATTGCTTTATTACAAGGCAGATTTTTTTTTTCAGAGTAATGCAACATCAATGAGCTGGAAAATAACTGTCAGTTTAGCAAAGTTCATCAAATATGATACAAGTTCAATTTAGCTATAAGCAGTTCTACAAATGGCCAGTTTCAGTCTTCAGCTCAAGTCAGATAATGTGGATTCAATAGTGACAGTGTAGCAAAGTAGTGTCATTATCAAGCTCAGTTCAGATCAGATTGTGTTCTCACCTGACAGTGTCAGTTAGTATCAGCTAATGATTATTAAAGTCATTATTTGCTGATGTTAATGATGAACATTACCTTTGCTGTGTAGAATGACTCTTGTTCTTAATCCCAAATTTGATCTCAGTGTTTTTACACTTTTATTTGTCCCATATGTGACCCTGGACAACAAAACCAGTCATAAGGGTCAATTTTTTTTAAGCTTTCCGTTGATGCATTGCTTGTTATGATAGGACAATATTTGGCTGAGATACAACTATTTGAAAATCTGGAATCTGAGGGTGCAAAAAAATCGAAATATTGAGAAAATCGCCTTTAAAGTTGTCCAAATGAAGTCCTTAGCAATGCATATTACTAATCAAAAATTAAGTTGATACATTTATGGTAGGAAATTTACAAAATATCTCCATGGAACATGATCTTAATATCCTAGTGATTTTTGTCATAAAAGAAAAATAGATAATTTTGACCCATACAATGTATTGTTGGCTATTTCTACAAATATACCTGTGCTACTTATGTCTGGTTTTGTGCACTGTCACATATACTCTTTTTTTCTGTGTATCCAGTTCCTTGACTGTGATACGAATGTTTTTAAAGTCTTGCCGTCTTTAGAAGTATGAATCATTATAGATCATGATGTAATTCTGTGAAAACTGCAGTATTTGTAAACAGAGCTTCTCTGCAGGGCGTGTTCCTCTTCAGCGCGGTGCAAATGGTTCCTCTTAAATTGAACAACTATGTGTTCCCTAAATGGGGGCAAGGAGTGGGCTGGCTCATGGCTCTGTCCTCTATGGTTCTCATACCTGGTTATATGGGCTACATGTTCCTCACCCTGAAGGGAACCTATAAGGAGGTAACTGTTTTCATTTAGAGCTGAAATTAAATACAGTAATGAGTGGTATAGACCACTGGTCTCAAACTCAATTCCTGGAGGGCCACAGCTCTGCACAGTTTAGCTCCAACCCTAATCAATCACTCCTGATCCAGCTAATCAAGCTCTTGAGGACCCAGGTGAAAAACAAGTGCACTTCCATAATGTACTTAAAGTGCTCTATTTTCGCGCTCTAATTTTGTACTTAAAGGGATAGTTCACCCAAAAATGAAAATTATGTCATCATTTATTCACCCTCAAGTAGTTCCAAACCTGTATGAATGTCTTTGTTCTGCCAAACACAAAGGAAGATATTCTGAAGAATGTGGGAAACAGAGCAGTTCTGGGCACCATTGACTTACATAGTATTTTTTTTCCTACTATGGAAGTCAATGGTGCCCCAAAACAGCCTGGTTACAAACTTTGTTCAAAATATCTTCCTTTGTGTTCTGCTGAACAAAGACATTCATACAGGGTTGGAACTACCCCTTTAAGATCATCTAAGTGTACTCAACTGTGCTATATTGAGACACCATGAATATGAACTTTTAACATGCATTTTTAAAATATTATCTCTGTATTAAAAAAATGTATTTAGTCACCACTTGTAGTACACTTGAGTGTTCTAATGTATGAAAGATGGTTCAAGTGTACTTAAAAATTTAAGTACATTAAGGAAGTGCACTTGTTTTTCACCTGGGATCACTAGAAACTTCCAAGCAGGTGTGATTTAGAGCTGGTTGGAGCTAAACTCTGCAGAGCTGTGGCCCTCCAGGAATTGAGTTTGAGACCACTGGTATAGACGGTATCTCTGTGCTCACTGGTGCTGGTTCTGGGCTCATTTCAGCGGCTCAGGATAATGCTGCAGCCTCCAGCGGTGAAGCGTGCTCAGGAGAACGGGCCGGAGCAGACACAGCCGCAGCAGACGGAGCAATCACCGCAACAATCACCGCAAGAAGCGAAGCAACCGGACCAAGCACTGCAGCAACTGCAATCACAGCAAGCACCACAAGCACCGCAGCAACCGCAATCACCGCAAGCACCACAAGCACCGCAGCAACCGCAATCACCGCAAGCACCACAAGCACCGCAACAAGCGAAGCAACCGGACCAAGCACCGCAGTCACCGCAAGCACCACAAGCACCGCAAGCACCACAAGCACCGCAAGCACCACAAGCACCGCAACAAGCGAAGCAATCGGACCAAGCACCACAGTCACCGCAAGCACCACAAGCACCACAGCAACCGCCGCAGATGCAGACGCAGGCTGATAGTTCCTCTTCGACTAACCCTGGCAATGATGCCAACGTTTAAAACCAGTAGAAGTGAACCCCAGCAGAGAGCAATCAAAGATTAACAACACAGAAGACTTCCATGTTTATACAGTAATAGAATCATCTACCTCCAGGGGTCATACATAATCAAGCTAAACATGAAAAAAGTAAAAAAATAAATAAAATATATATATATATAAAAAAACACAAAAACACTTGCATTTGAAAAACCTACACAAACAAATTCTGTTTGTTTTTCAAATGTGAAGCAAAGCGTGTCAGTGTTAAATGACTTGTGTATTATGTGAATTTGTCTCTACTAAGGTTATACTGTGAGTTAGATTTAAGGACAGTGCATTGTTTGGCAATGCATAAGCTATTTATGTGAGGTATGTACTGTTTCTATGTTGCACTGGGGATTATCAGTGAGAAACTGGGCGAGATTATGTTACATTCTGAGTCATTTGGGAAAACCAAGGTGTATCGAGCAAGCCCTGTGTCTGAAGCACAAAGTATTTCTAATCGGAAGAGCCCTTGGGTGACCCGTCACGTGTTGTTGAATCTTGTTGTTGAGAAAGACTGTTACTATTTTGTTTTTCTTTTCTGAGATAAAAAGAGAAAATACTTGTATGTGATGAAAACATTTTTAGAATTATTTTTAGAATGCTTTGTACTTTAATGTTGAGACCAAGGACCAAAATCATAGACGTAAGCAAAAACAAATCTATGCCTGCCAATGTGTAGTTTGTAAAGCACAGGGTACCAAAAAAACAAAAAATACAAAAAATTAAATGAAAACACCGCAAAACACAGGGTGAACATTTTTGCTGATTATTATACAGATTATTGATGAGTACTGTCAATTCAGTGTCCTGTTTACATGTCCCCTCAGGAATATCCAAAAGAAGAAAAAAAGGAAAAAAAAAAAACTCAGATATGTCTCTGACCCTGAGTGCATATCAGCTCCTTAAGCCTGTGATTAATGTAGTCGTGATTTGCATGACCATTAGTTACTTCATGTGCCAAAATGTTGAATAGGTGCAGTGCTAAAACAGAACAGGAACGCACACAAACTGGCCACTCCATAACAATGGTTTACACTACTTGATTGTGCCATACTTTTTTGAAAAAGTACACTATATTGCCAAAAGTATTGGGTTGCCCCCTTCTAATGAACAGGTTTGACTACTTTAGTAATTTCTATGAGTACAAATCTTAATGTTAAAGCATACAATGATATTCTAGGAAATTGTGTGCTTCTAATATTATATCAACAGTTTGGACCCTTTTCTATTCTAACATGACAATGCCTCTGTGTATAAGACAAGGTTCAAAAAGAAAATGATTGATTCAGTTAGTGTGGAAGAACTTGACTGGTCTGCATAAAACCAAGTCCTAATCCCAGTTTAACACCTCTGGTGTGACTGTAAATGCAGACCTTGAGCCAAAAACTCATCACCAAACACCAATGACTTGTACATACACTATATAGACAAAAGTATTGGGACACTCCCTTCTTTAGAACAGAAAAATGCACTTCCAAATCTGTGGCAACAACGATGGGAACATAATTCATGTATTTAAAAATTGTATTTCATCTCTGTTGCAACAGTTTTGTAAGTGTCTAAAATGACTGAACCCATATGTACAAGTCATTGGTGTTTGGTGATGAGTTTTTGTCTCAAGGTCTGCATTTACAGTCACACCAGAGGTGTTAAACTGGGATTAGGACTTGGTTTTATGCAGACCAGTCAAGTTCTTCCACACTGACTGAATCAATCATTTTCTTTTTGAACCTTGTCTTATACACAGAGACATTGTCATGTTAGAATAGAAAAGAGTCCAAACTGTTGCTATAATATTACAAGCACACAATTTCCTAGAATATCATTATATGCTTTAACATTAAGATTTGTACTCATAGAAATTACTAAAGTAGTCAAACCTGTTCATTAGAAGGGGGTGCCAATACTTTTGGCAATATAGTGTATATCAAATATTTCTATGGTATAATAGTTGTACCATATTTGAAGTAAGTAGCACAAACTAAAATACTGTACATGAGGGTGTTTTGGCTCTTTTTCCCCCATAAGCACAAAACTTAAGAATTGATGTGGTGACAGTTTGCGTCAAAGGCAGCTACATGTGGAAAGCGTTTGGTCACGTTAAACATGTTTACTAAGAGGAGATACGTACCTACATAAAATGTGAAATGGCTATGTCCTTTGAATTTTGTACAAAGTTATTTTACTGCCATTTTACCTGGAACTTTATTGTAAAATTGTATCGTGTAAAACATGTAACCGTGAATGTCTGTGCTCCATTATTATGTTTTTGTCTAAATGTTGACATATTTGAAAAACAATTGCTGTTTTCTGCAATAATATTTTCATCTCTGAAGCACATAACTAATGGAAATTATGAGTGAAGATGATTATAAAAAGGATTATAAAACAAATAGAATTTATGTCTCGTAAGAAATAATATTGTTTTGTATATTTTTAACTGTTACACTGCCTAAAACTATAACATAGGACATGTATTTAAATGGTGTCATACAAAAAAAGCACGATTGTTATGTAAAATGTATGAATAAACAGAAAATATTCGTAGTCTATAATCTGTGTGCTGATTTTCAGTCTTCACTAAAAGCCATTTATTAGGAGCCTGTATTTTACAATGAAAGCCTAATTGTTTCGAACAGTATCCCTTAAAAATGATACAAATAAAGACATCAAAGAATACAATACAATAACCAATAAGCAGCAATTAACTGGGCTGAAATAACGAACGTGTTAAAATTACAGAGGTCCTAATAATGAATGAGCATGCCAATAAACTCCAGCTCTGTCTGTTGTATTATAGTTTTGCAGGTATTTGTCGTCCCATGAGTAATTGTCAAAACAAAAAACAAACAAACAAAGGATACACAGAGATTTCAACAAATGCATTGATCAGTTGAACAGTTATCAAACAAATGAACCATGCTTTTGGGGTTCATTTTGTTACCATATATTTTTAGAGTGTAAGTGGTTTAGTTTATTGAATGAATCCAGTGTAATTTTGTTGGTTATACAGTGTATTTAATCACAAAAGAGGTACCCAGTTGTTGCAGAATGACAATATAATCCATTCTTACATTTCAAAATCATTTAAATATGGTTGTTTTGTCAAGAAAGGCAATATCATTTATTAACGTATGTGTTTATGCTGATTGCTAAACTTGCTGTACCGTGTTATAACATTGTCTGATTTGTTAAAAAGTAATTTGAACAGTTTTATTTAATGAATCTGCTGAAAAAGATTTAGCTACGTTAAATCAAAAATCATTGTTCTTATGTCAGGTTCATTAATTTTGTTTATGGGTGAAAAGAAGATATTAAAAATGGAGGTACACACACACACAAAAAAAAAAGAAATAAAAAGTTACAAGAAACACGTAAGATCATGTATTTTGTGTGCTTGTGAAAGGGGATTTGTCCTATAAGTTTCATGCTAAAAATTGTAATGCGGATGAAACGTAAATTGAACAGACCAATCAAGATCTTGACAAAACATTGTGTCACTTATGTGTGGCAAAGAGACTCAGACAGAACAGAAAGCCAAAGCAGAACATAAAAAATACACCCTATTTACAGGAATTATGCTTAGATTCATGCACAAGCTAAAGCGGAAGTGAAGTGCAGGAAAATGCATGAGATAACACAGGACCAATCGAGTAACATTCTTTTACACAAACACTGACCAAAATAAACATGGGATTTTTCGAGAGATGCCTTTATCTGCAAAAACGATTCAAGACAAGCAGTTCTCCCAATGACTTGTACAGATGTTACACTATCCTGGGACATATTAACACTTATTTAACACTCACATAATGAGCTAAAATGAAATATCAGGCTTACATTTACACTGTCGCTCAAAAATTTGGGATCAGTAAGATTTGTAAGGTTTTTTAAGGGAGTCTCTTCTGCTCATCAAGGCTGTATTCGATCAAAAATACAGAAAAAACAGTAATATTGTGAAATATTATTGCAATTTCTAATATTGGTTTCCTATTTTAATATACTTTAAAGTATATTTTAATATACTTTAAAATATAATTTATTTCTGTGATGCAGCGCTGAATTTTCAGCATCATTACTCCAGTCTTCAGTGTCACATGATCTTCAGAAATCATAATAATATGCTGATTTATTATCAGTGTTGAAACTCTTGTGCTGCTTTATAATTTTTTGGAACATGTGATACTTTTTCTTTGATTCTTTGATGAATACAAAGTTAAAAAAGAGCAGCATTTATTTAAAAAATAAATTTTGTGTTACAATATACAATGCTATTCAAAAGTTTGGGGTCAGTAATTTTTCTTTCTTTATTTTATTTTTTTAATTAATACTTTTAAGGGGAATGTGTTAAATGAATAAATGTCATAGTAAAGACTTATATTGTTAGAAAAGATTTCTATTTTGAACAAATGCTGTTCTTTTTAACCTTTGTATTCATCAAAGAATCAAAGAAAAAAGTATCACGTTTCAAAAAACAATATGAAGCAGCACAAGAGTTTCAACACTCATAATAAATCAGCATATTATTATGATTTCTGAAGGATCATGTGACACTGAAGACTGGAGTAATGATGCTGAAAATACAGCGCTGCATCACAGAAATAAATTATATTTTAAAAATAGGAAACCAATATTAGAAATTGCAATAAGATTTCACAATATTACTGTTTTTTCTGTATTTTTGATCGAATAAATACGGCCTTGATGAGCAGAAGAGACTCCCTTAAAAAACCTTACAAATCTTACTGATCCCAAACTTTTGAGCCACAGTGTCCATTTACATTACATTTAGGCATTTAGCAGCCTCTTTTATCCAAAGCAACGTACAAAGGAGGACAACAGAAGCAATCAAAACCAACAAAAGAAATATATATATTTTTTTAAATAAAAAGAAGGGAAATATTGTAAAGAGTGCAAGTGTTAAAGGATCAAGTGTGTTTTTTTTATATAAATAAATACAAAGAAAATGAGTAGAGAGAATAGAAATATAATACAGTGCTAGTATTAGAGGGTCAAGTAAAGTAAAATTACGTTTAAATGAAATAAACAGAAATATTTGATTGATTAATAGAAAAATACAAATCACTCAGTAATTGAATAATTAACAAAATTAGTAACTACAACTGGGACAGTTTGTTTTTATGATCAGACCACAATGAGTCACAGTAAAATAACGATATTCACAATAAAATAATTTCATTGGCCAATCAACAAGAACACAGAACAATTTAGAGCAAAGGTGCCACAGCTACACTCTTAAAAATAAAGGTGCTTCACGATGCCATAGAAGAACCTTTAACATCTGAAGAACCTTTCTGTTTCACAAAAGCTTCTTTGTTGGCGAAAGAAGGTTCTTCAGATTATAAAAAGGTAAGAAAGAGACGGTTCTTTGAAGAACCTTTGACTGAATGGTTTTTTGTGGAAGCAAAGATGGTTCTTCTATGGGATCGCTGTGAAGAAACTTTTAAACACCTTTATTTTTAAGAGTGCATTTGCTTGCCTCAATCCCACATGAATGGATTTATTAATTTAATTTGAGGACAGGGAACAAATCTAAATAAGTGTAATGTTATACATCAAATGACAAGGAAATTTATATTAAATGTTAATATTAATCAGCAAATCCCCACAAATCATTCTCTCGAATGTAAATGTGGAATAAATGCTACTTGGCTCAATGCTACTTGAAGGCTAAATGTCAAAAGTCTTTCATCCAAGTACAGTCAGTGCATCTGAGCCCTCCTGGAGGATCTGCTGGCTTGAAGACATGGAATGACCGAATATTACAACCCCTGCTAACACTCCTTTTCTTCTCACCTCTCCACTCCTTAATGTCCTTAACAATGCTCTCTTTCTATCTGTAAGACGTTGTGGTACATGTGTCACATGGTAAAAACAAATCAGTAGTCAGGAAGAGAAGATAATCAGAGAGGATGGTGTCAAGACACCCCATATTCCAGATCTTCATGTACCTAAAACGTTTGATTGCCCACCTGCGAGGGATCAAAAGATTGCACTAAAGATTCAAACCATGTAGCTGTCTACAACTTAAATGGTTGGTTATAAAGAAAATCTTATCTGACAGCAGTGAAAAACACTAAACTCTTAGCACATTTCACACCCTACTGTTCATCATGGACAATAACCCAACATCAATACAGGGCTGTGCACTTCATAAGTCCAGGTGAATAAGCCCAGTTTTCTTTACATGTGTGTTTTCTCATGTGTGCCTGTATCTGTTCCAGATCCTCACATGGTTTCCCTGAGTTTGCAAGCTGATCATTACCAGCTCTGCCTTATTTCTTCTTCTCTTCTTAGATTTATACTTACCGTCTGCACATATTATTTGCCAGATCGTGCTTCCATTTACCATCAGCTCCCAGGCTTTTTGACTAAGTTTGACTAATTTCTTTGGATTTCTTTTGATTACGAGTCTGCCTGCTGCTTTAGTCTGATTATCTTGCTTTTTGCTGCACTGTTTTTACTCTATCCTTTTTTATTTTTTATATAGTGTGATAAAACTGCACATTTAAGAGTGGCCTTTTATTGTGGCCAGCCTAAGGCACGCCTGTGCAATAATCATGCTGTCTAATCAGCATCTTGATATGCCACACCTGTGAGGTGGATGGATTATCTCGGCAAAGGAGAAGTGCTCACTAACACAGATTCAGACAGATTTGTGAACAATATTTGAGAGAAATAAGCCTTTTGTGTACATAGAAAAAGTCTTAGATCTTTGAGTTCAGCTCATGAAAAATGGGGGCAAAAACAAAAGTGTTGCGTTTATAATTTTGGTCTGTGTACTTTATTTTTTTAGGAGGAGGCAATTAGATACTCATGGAAGAGATGAATTTTCAGTTGTTTCTTGAAAGGGTTTCAGCTGTCCGGATGGAGTTAGGTAGGTAATTGCACCAACAGGGTACAATGAAAGAAAACTTCCTTCAGAGTGACTTTGTGCCTCTCTGCGATGGGACCATGAGCCGCCTCTTATTTAACAACCGCAGGCGGCTAGAGGGGATGTAGATGCAAAGTAGAGAGCGGAGGTAGGAAGCTGCAGAGCCCATGGCTGTTCAGCACCAATGACTTGAACTTGATGCAAGCCGCGACTGGAAGCCAGCACAGAGAGATGAGAAGCAGTGTGACCTCTCATTAAAAACAAGATGTGCTGCATTTTGAATCATTGGCAGAGGTCTGATTGCACATGATGGAAGTCCAGCCAGAAGAGCATTGCAATAGTCCAGCCTAGAAATGATGACGAGGGCCTGGATGAGAAGCTGTGTTGCATGCTCTGTTAGGAAGGGTCTGATCTTCCTGATGCTGTGTAGTGCAAACCTGCATGATTGTGATGTTTTTGCAATATGATCTTTAAAGGTCAGCTGATCATCAAGGATCACCCCAAGATTCCTGGCCGAACACAATGGGATTATGTTGATGCACCTAGCTGGATGGTAAACTGGTGCTGTTCTGATGGGGAGGCTGGGAAGTTGAGAAGCTCGTTCTTTTGTCAGGTTGAGCTGCAGGTGATATTCTTTCCTCCATGCCGAGATGTCCGTCAGGCAGTCTGAAATCCGTGCAGGTACCATTGTATATGTGTATATTGTTGTGATACCAAATATGGCATCAAATATGGCACTAAATTATGTTGTGAGTTTTGTCACATCACTTAAAGTGTCAGATGACCCCTCCTCCTCAGGACATCAGCTAAGGAATTTCACATGAGCAGTAAAAAACATCTTGAAGGATTAATGTGAATTGAAGGGAGTTTATTGAAGGATTTGTGTGATATCGGTAACTTGTAGGGCCTCTTATCATCAATACAAGGGAGATGCAAGCTTCATAAAAGGAATTACTATGTCAATTAAAATGTTAAATGATGAATGAGTGTTTTTTAAGGGTAGTTTTTTTTTTCTCTGTGTGTGTATTGTTGTTTGTGGATCAAATGGTCTTGTTAATGTGAACACCTTGAGTCCAACACAAATTTACCCTTTGGGGACAATAAAGTGTATTTCAATTGTATTAACAAAAAGATAAAGAAGAGTAACTAACCCAACTTTTAAATACGATGAATGGATAAGGAAGTGCATAAGATTGAATGCAAGTGATTAAGTTGTATGTTACTATGGCAGTTACATCTTATGGAAAGTTTTTCCTCTGAAACTTATAAGATGACGAACCTTGTTGTGAATTCATAATTCTCTCAGTCATTCAGTCATAAACTGAATGATTATTTGTTCATAACTGATATCAGTAATACAACTTCTAAAAGCAATCTTTACGTTTCAAATGGTCAAGTGATGAGTCTGTTAGAGGCAATGCTTTCCCCTGACTGTGCTGGGGCACATTGCAGTGAGAGAAAGGAGTTGGATTCAATTTAAACAGCCTTGAACACAGTGCTCAAGAACTTGCAAATTTGGCGCCTTCCGGTTCCAGTGCAATGATTGGCTGTCAGCCACAGTATGGCCCACTCTGGTGTGGAACTTGCTACATTTACATTGTCTAAAGTTCAGTTTGAACAGTGTAAGGTTTTACACCTCTGCATTATTTACCTTCCAATCCAATTAGCATCTCTGTGCATTCAGTGTTGTTTTCATGTATACCTTAATGGGTACATAAATTTACATTGTTGTCATTTTGTTTACATTGTCACAAACAGTGCTTGCTAAGTTTATACAGTTCTGGGAATGGATTTGGAGAGGATGTCCCTCCCCAATTATTAGAAATGGCTAAATTGCACAAGAGATGTACTGCTCTTTTGTCAAATTTTGATAAATGTGACAATTTGATTTATGTAATGTAACTGTAAATGTGTAAATGTGACTGTCACAAATTAGTCGAAGATGAAGACGATGGTAAAAATCAAACAAGGTTTATTAAATAATTCCAAAGATAGCCAATCTGCGAGACAGTAGTGTAAAACACAAACAATACCAGACAAATGAAAGGTGAACAAAGATTAACTTAAATACACTGTGATAATGAACTAAAGGCAAAATATGTGTGCTAACTGATGAGTGTTCATGGTAACTGATGAGTGGTGGAAAACTAGATCAAAGGAAGCAGGAAAGTGATGAATACAAACTAAAAGTTCATGAAAATTAAACTAAAAACATGAACTTGACAGTGACAATACAAGAAACATTTTCGGCACATAAGGCAGTCAATTAAGAATGCATGTCTTTATATTATTAATTTAATGAACTTGGTTACCTGGCTATCCTGATCCCAAGGCATCAAAAACTGAAGCATGATATGATATTGATATTCTAAACCAGAGTTTTGAGATCACAACGGATGTGAAGGATTATAATGTGATAAGAGCTTACTCAAGTACTGAGGATCTAAACCTTTCAGGGCTTTATAAGTAATTAGCTAGATTTTAAAATGTATTCGATGTTCAAATAGGAGCCAGTGCAATGTTGACAGAACCGGGCTAATATAATTTACATTTAGTCATTTTGCAGATGCTTTTATCCAAAGTGACTTACAATTGGGGGATACATAAAGCGATTATTCTTAAAGAGCATTGCAGTAGTCCAGCCTGGAAATGACAAGGGCCTGGACAAGAAGTTGTGCAGCATGCTCCGTTAGAAAGGGCCTGATCTTTCTGATGTTGTGCAATGCAAACCTGAAAGATCGAGCAGTTTTTTGCAATGTGGTCTTTGAAGGTCAGCTGGTTATCAAAGATTACACCAAGATTTCTGACCGAAGTTGATGGGGTAATTGTTGATGAACCTAACTGGATGGTGAAATCATGCTGTAGAGTTGGAGTGGCAGGGAAGATAAGAAGCTCAGTCTTTGCCAGGTTGAGCTGTGGGTGATGTTCTTTCATCCATGCTGAGATGTCCGCCAGGCAGCCTGAGATCCATGCAGCTACCGTTGGATCATCTGGTTGAAATGAGAGATAGAACTGTGTGTCATCAGCAAAGCAATGGTAGGAGAAGCCATGTGGCTGTATGATGGGACCCAGTGACGTGGTGTATATGGAGAAGAGGAGGGGTCCAAGAACTGACCCCTGAGGAACCCCAGTGACTAGTTGATGTGCTTTGGATACCTCCCCTCCCCAGGCCACCCTGAAAGACCTACTAGTGAGATAGGATTCAAACCAGCGAAGTTGAATCCCTGTGATGCTCAGTGGGTGGACAGGAGGATCTGATGATTGACAGTGTCAAAAGCGGCAGATAGATCCAGCAGAATAAGAACTGATGATTTGGAATAAGCTTTTGCAATCCGCAAGGCTTCCGTGACTGACAGTAGCACCGTCTCAGTTGAATGGCCACTCCTGAAACCTGACTGGTTAGCATCCAGTTTGTTGTTCTGTGAAAGAAACAATGATACCTGGTTGAAAACCACCCGTTCGAGGGTTTTCGATATGACTGGAAGGAGAGAGATAGGTCTGTAGTTGTCTATAAGAGAAGTGTTTAATGTAGGTTTTTTGAGCAGTTGGGTTACCCGAGCCTGCTTGAATGCAGTGGGGAATATGGTCATACTTCCTGGTTCTAGTAAGAACTCTAGCTGATGCATTTTGACTTTTGGAAGCACCTCTTTTAGTAGCTGAGATGGTATAGGGTCTAACATACATGTTGTTAGTTTAGATGATTTAACAAGTTTATACAATTCTTCCTGTCCTATAGCAAAGAATGAGTGGGATTTTTCCTGATGCAACACTGTAGTTGATGGATGCATGGTTATAATTTTCTCTCTGATAGTATTAATCTTGGAAGTAAAGAAATTCATAAAGTCATTACTGCTGTGCTATTTGGAAATGTCTGCACCTGTTGCCGCTTTATTTTTTGTTAATAAAAATAACCAAAAGAGATGAAAAGTAAGCAGATCTAATAATTTTTAAGGCTTTTCTGTAGGTAGAAGTACTTTCCCTCCATGCAATACGAAATACCTCTAGTTTTGTTTTCTTCCAGCTGCTCTCCATTTTCCAGGTGGCTCATTATACCATGGTGTCAGACAGTTTTCCTTAATCATCTTTAAGTGTAAAGGAGCTACTGTGCAGATGCAACCACAGTTACAATTTATTCACAAATTACAAAGTCTTTTGGAAACAAATTATTGCTTTTTGTGAGAAGTAGACCCAAAATCGATCACTGTCTCCATCCACCTCAATGCTCATATCACAATCACGGGCCTCATTTATAAAATGTTGCGCAGAAACCATCCTAAATTTGATCTTACAATCATTTCTAAGATTGGTTGTCGGACAGTCTCTCTTAGCCCCGTTGCTGGTGAGATAATTCATTCTCCACAGATGTCTACAATAAACATCAAAGAAATTAAGGCCATTATGGGCAATTATAGCCATCACCTGGTTACATTTAAAATGCTTGAAATACATCAAATAAAATGTAAATAACTCTTCATTCATTATGATTCTCCACAGACATTCTTTTCTTTTTTAAAAGCCCCTTTTTCAGGATCCTGTGTTTAAAGATCATTTTGTAAAGGTTTAAACAATGTTTTTCATGCTTTTTCAGTGAACCATAAACAATTATTGCACATGCACCTGTGGAACAGTCCTTAAGACACTAACAGCTTAAAGGCAATAGGCAATTTATGTCACAGTTACAATAACTTGGGACAGTAAAGAGACCTTTCTACTGGCACTGAAAAATAGCAGCAGAAAGACGACCAGGGTTCCTCCATTTAAGGATTTATTAACCATTTATTACAAACATCATTCCAGGTCTTCTGAAGCCATGCAATATGTTTATGAGAGTAACCGAGTGAAATTACTGAAAATGATCTTGGTTCATTAACAAAGTCATATCTTATTTCAAATGACCTTTAGCATGACCTAATTGGTCACAAGACACACTAGAACCAATGGCATTTCACAATCAAAGCTTCTTCAGGCAGCAATTTGTGAATGTGGGGCCTCATTTATAAAGTGTGCGTACGCTCAGATTTGATCTTAGAGTGTGCGTACACTTAAATCCACGCCAGCACTCATATTCATAAAGACGGTCTTTGACGTGGAAAAGTGCTTAGCGTCACGTCAGGGTCTGAGCAGACGTACGCACTTTTTATTTTCGGAGTATTGCAGGTTTTTTAAAATATAAGCTGTTCTTGCAGCTCGCTGTTCTAAATTATGATGATTGGTGATATTTTATATGTTAATGATATTAATTAGGAGTCGTTTACAAGGCAGAGAGCTGAAACCATTCAGTTGCATGCAAGTTCAAGATCATTTGAGATTCATAGATTTCACATCTGAAAGAGATGCGTACGCGCGATTTCTGTTCGTACGTTCATTCAATGAATCGCACGTATTATATCAGATCATAAGGACTTATGCTTTTCAGGGCTTCTTGTAGAGACTTTTAAGGAATTGAGTTCACACATTGTCAGACCCAGATGATATAGTGAGACTAATTTGCCAAAATAAATTAGGGAGTTGCAGAGTATGATAAAGCAATATCAGTCATTTCTGTCCTGAATCAGAGGTATTATGTTCATGTCCTAAGGGAAAAGCACATCTCACCATATTGTGGAGATATTACATTTACATTTAGTCATTTCTGCAGATGCTTTTATCCAAAGCGACTTACAAATGAGGACAATGGAAGCAATCAAAATCAACATAAGAGCAATGATACGCAAGAGCTATGACAAGTCTAAGTTAGCCTAACA
Organism: Schizothorax lantsangensis; assembly: GCA_027422415.1. NCBI lineage: Eukaryota > Metazoa > Chordata > Actinopteri > Cypriniformes > Cyprinidae > Schizothorax > Schizothorax lantsangensis. The sequence goes on from CM049862.1 coordinate 892,983, forward strand.
CAGTACACGTAGCAAGTTTGTTTTTTATATATATCATAAATAAAAGAAAACAGACAGAATAGAAAAAGAATAGAGCAAGCTAGTGTTAGAGGCATTTTTTTGCTTTTGTTAATTGTATAATAAATAAAAAGAAAACAAATAGATAGAATACAAAAAGATTAGAAAAGCTAGTGATGGTATTTTTTAATTTGTAATTTTTTTTTAAAGAAAAGAATTAGAATAAATAATGCTAGAGTTAGAGGGTCAAATAAAGATGGAAGAGATGTGTTTTTAGTCAATTCTTGAAGATGGGTAAGTATTCAGCTGCTTGGATTGAGTTGGGCAGGTCATTCCTCCAGAAGGGAATATTTATTGTAAAAGTCAGTGAAAGTGATTTTATGCCTCTTTGGGATGGTACAATAAAGCGACGTTTACCTGCAGAATGCAAGCTTCTAGAGGCACATAAGTCTGAAGTAATGAATTTAGATTCAGTGAGAGAGCCAGTGGTGGTTTTGTAGGCAAACATTAATGCCTTGAATTTTATGCGAGCAGCTATTGGTAGCCAGTGCAAATAGATAAACAGAGGTGTGATGTGCATTCTTTTCGGCTCATTAAAAATTAATCTTGCTGCCGCGTTTTGGATTAATTGTAAAGGTTTGATAGAACTGGTTGGAAGATCTGCCAAGAGAGCATTGCAATGGTCCAGCCTGGACAGAACAAGAGCTTGAACAAGGAGTTGTGAAGCATGTTCTGAAAGAAAGGACCTGATCTTCATGATGTTGAATAACGCAAATCTGCAGGACCGGGCAGTTTTAGCAATGTGGTCTGAGAAAGTCAGCTGATCATCAATCATAACTCCTAAGTTTCTGGCTGTTTTTGAAGGAGTTATGGTTGATGTGCTTAACTATATATATCATAATATATCTTAGGAAATATGGCATGTTGGTGAATGATTTTACAGAAGAATTTGAAGGGGTGCTGCATGCTAGGAATCAGTCTGACCACTATCAGAGTGGTTTTGTCATTTCTTTATTAAAAGGGACAGCCTTGGAAAAGACTTTTTTGAGCGCTTCAGATAAGCATTTAGAGTCAAGCACAGCACACCTCAGCTTCTACACAGTTTTTTACAGTAGAAAACAACAGGGTGAAAACATAAGAGAGTTCTCTCATGCTCTGACACGAGCTCACAGCCTGCTTCTGAAATGTTCCCCTAGTACTGTAGCTACTGGTAAGTGGCCATTAAGGGTTGATTTCATAGAAGTTGTCTGGGATCTTAGTCTTAAGGGGGAACTTCATACATTTTTATGAAGCCACCCTAGCCTTCAACATGCAAGAACAAAAGGACACCGCCTTAGAAGATGTACTTAAAGTGGTAGCCGGACAAGGCAAAACAATTAGCAAGCTAACTGAAGCTAAAAAAAATAAAATAAATGTTGGCTTGGCTGAGTTTGTGGTGTCACCACCCAATACCTGTTGGATAGTTGGTAGTCAGGTTGCACAATTACTGAGTAGTTCTGGTACCATCTTTCTGGTGAAAATGATGATATTCTCTCCATGCCTGGTTGGCTGAGCTCATGGCTACCTAGAGTGATGGAGGTTGAGGCAATGGAAAATTAAATTCTGAATTGTGACTTACTACTTACCAAAACTGTGGTTTTGGTGCTGGTGTGCAGTGCCCTTTTCCTCAAAACAATGCATTGTCCAACTACAAAAAAAAAAAAAAAAAAATACATCCAGATGTTTTTACTATATAAGGTTCACAGACTTATTCTTGCCATTGTACTTCCATTAACTACAAGGTCTAAGCAAAAGCAACAAATCCCACATACAAAAAAGGAAATTCTACTCATAATATTTTGTTCTTGAATTCCTTCAAATCAATGTTTATTTTTTTTACTTCCACTCAAGACAATGCATAAGCAAATAATTTAGACAGCAAACAATGACATCAAATTGCACATTGGGAAGGGGTATAAATGGTTTGAGTTTTGTCTATTGCATAATGTCAAATAATCTGCCAGGAGCAAAGGTATTTGCAAATGAAAATAGAGGACATGGTTCATTATTGAGCATTTTCTGGGTGTGGTGGAGACCCTATTTTTAAAGTGGAGAAGTGCCCGCAGTGATACCGGAAGAGAGGGCACAGCAAGAGCAAACTACTGATCCATGATGCTTTGCAGTGAGATACCAGAAGCTCATCCTGCAATAGTTCATCCTCCCAATCCATTAACTCAATGTAAGACAAAAATCATTAAGCATGTATTACTATTACTATTTTTTTGTCTTCCTTTCATCAACACTGATCGCAATGATTAACCTGAGATTAATAGAAACAGAAACTATATGACACATTATCATGCATTTTTCTTTCATCCTCTGATCAGTTTTTTTTAAGCCAGGTTATCATTACCACAATATACTGTATATGTACTGGTGCTGAACTGCATTCAGACCTAAACTGACAAGATGATGTGGTATTGTATTAATGTTAAATTTGTCATTAAGACTAGCTTCTTTGAAACAACAAAATGCATAATACTATATAGTAATAATGCAATTACACATGTTTATAATCATAAGTGTCATAAGGGGGGGGGGGGGGGGGTGTAAATATGCATTATAATAAATAAAAAGATAATATTGATGGATGCTGTACATACATTCAATATTATTCCTTTGATTTTAACATCTTTTTATTTTCTGTTTTAAAAAAGTCTGTATGAAATCTATTTCAATCATGACAACTCTCTGAAGATTTTAGCATGGTCAAGTCAAGTCAAGTCACCTTTATTTATATAGCGCTTTTAACAATACAAATTGTGACAAAGCAACTGCACAATATCAAAATGGTAAAATAGTGTCAATAATGTAAAATGACAAGATTAAACACTCAATTTTCAGTTAAAGGCATTTCATTGTTGAATTCAGTGATGGCATCGTCCAGCTCAGTTCAGTTCAAAAAGTTTCTGTTCGATCAAGTCGACGATATTGCTGGAAATGAAGTGTCCCCAACTAAGCAAGCCAGAGGCGACAGCGGCAAGGAACCAAAACTCCATTGGTGACAGAACGGAGAAAAAAACCTTGGGAGAAACCAGGCTCAGTCGGGGGGCCATTTCTCCTCTGGCCAGACGACACAGCAGTTCAATTCCAACTGCTGCAAAGTCAGATTGTAAGGGCTCAACTGGTTCCCGAGGTCTTTTCCTGATGGCTGTCTAGGTGACGGGGTCCTCACTGGGGGTCTGTCTCTGGGGCTCATCTAGGTGTCCTGGTCTCCGCTGACGTTCAGGGCTGTAGAGGTCGTCTCTAGGTGCTGATCCACCATCTGATCTGGTGACTGCAGTGACCTCGGAATAAGAAAGAAACAGACTAATATTAGTGTAGATGTCAATCTTTTACGATGTAACAAGTACATCGTGTGTTATGGGAAGTGTTCCCGGTTCCGGTTGATCTAATTAATGCAGCCTAACAATCCTTTAACGGATTTGAATAATAGAAGTGTATTAGTGTGTTATGTGTACGCCAGGTTAAAGAGATGGGTCTTTAATCTAGATTTAAACTGACAGAGTGTGTCTGCCTCCCGAACAGTGTTTGGTAGATTGTTCCAGAGTTTGGGCGCTAAATAGGAAAAAGATCTGCCGCCCGCAGTTGATTTTGATATTCTAGGTATTATCAAATGGCCAGAGTTTTGAGAACGCAGCGGACGTGAAGGACTATAATGCCATAAGAGCTCGCTCAAGTACTGAGGAGCTAAACCATTCAGGGCTTTATAAGTAATTAACAAGATTTTAAAATCTATACGATGTTTAGTAGGGAGCCAGTGCAGTGTTGACAGAACCGGGCTAATGTGGTCATACTTCCTGGTTCTAGTAAGAACTCTAGCTGCTGCATTTTGAACCATCTGTAATTTGTTTATTAAGCGTGCAGAACAACCACCCAATAAAGAATTACAATAATCTAACCTTGAGGTCATAAACACATAAATTAATATTTGCGTTTGACATTGAGAGCATAGGTCTCAGTTTAGATATATTTTTAAAATGAAAAAATGCAGTTTTACAAATGCTAGAAATGTGGCTGTCAAAGGAGAGATTACTATTAAATAGCACACCTAGGTTCCTGACTGATGACGAAGAATTTACAGAGCAGCCATCAAGTGTTAGACAGTGTTCTAGGTTATTACTTGTGGGGGGTTTAGGTCCGATAATTAACACCTAATCTGTTTTTTCAGAATTTAGCAGTAAGAAATTACTCGTCATCCAGTTTTTTATATCGACTATGCATTCCATAAGTTTCTCAATTTGGTGTGTTTCACCGGGCCGTGAAGAAATATAGAGCTGAGTATCATCAGCATAACAGTGAAAGCTAACCCCGTGTTTCCTGATGATATTTCCCAAGGGTAACATATAAAGCGTGAAAAGTAACGGCCCTAGTACTGAGCCTTGAGGAACTCCATACTGCACTTGTGATCGATATGATACCTCTTCATTCACTGCTACGAATTGATGGCGGTCAGATAAGTACGATTTGAACCATGCTAATGCACTTCCACTAATGCCAACAAAGTTTTCTAGTCTATTCAAAAGAATGTTGTGATCGATAGTGTCGAACGCAGCGCTAAGATCCAGTAGAACTAATAGAGAGATACAACCACGATCAGATGATAAGAGCAGGCCATTTGTAACTCTAATGAGAGCAGTCTCAGTACTATGATACGGTCTAAATCCTGACTGGAAATCCTCACAGATATCATTTTTCTCTAAGAAGGAATATAATTGTGAGGATACAACCTTTTCTAATATCTTTGACAGAAAAGGGAGATTCGAGATCGGTCTGTAATTAACTAGATCTTTGGGGTCAAGTTGTGGTTTTTTAATGAGAGGCTTAATAACAGCCAATTTAAAGTTTTTGGGGACATATCCTAATGACAATGACGAATTAATAATAGCCAAAAGAGGATCTATGACTTCTGGAAGCACCTCTTTTAGTAGTTTAGATGGAATAGGGTCTAACATACATGTTGTTGGTTTAGATGATTTAACAAGTTTATACAATTCTTCCTCTCCTATAGTAGAGAATGAGTGGAATTGTTCCTCAGGGGATCTATAGTACACTATTTGATGTGATAATATAGCTGACGGCTGCATGGTTACAATTTGATCTCTAATAGTATCAATTTTGGAAGTAAAATAGTTCATAAAGTCATTACTGCTGTGCTGTTGGGAAATGTCAACACCTGTTGATGCTTTATTTTTTGTTAATTTTGCCACTGTATTGAATAAATACCTGGGGTTATGTTTGTTTTGTTCTAAAAGAGACGAAAAGTAATCAGATCTAGCAGTTTTTAAAGCTTTTCTGTAGGATAGGGTACTTTACCGCCAAGCTAAACGAAATACCTCTAGTTTTGTTTTCCTCCAGCTGCACTCCATTTTCCGGGCTGCTCTCTTTAGAGTGCGAGTATGCTCATTATACCACGGTGTTGGACTCTTTTCCTTAATCTTCCTTAAGCGTAAAGGAGCAATTGTATCTAACGTGCTAGAAAAGATATAGTTCATAGTTTCTGTTACATCATCAAGTTGTTCTGAGCTGTTGGATATGCTAAGGAATTGAGATAAATCAGGAAGATTACTTACAAAGCAGTCTTTTGTGGTAGAAGTGATGGTTCTGCCATATTTATAAGAAGGAGTTGAATTTACAGCTTTAACTATATGGAGTTTACACAAGACTAGATAATGATCTGAGATATCATCGCTTTGCTGCAGAATTTCAACACCACTAACATCAATTCCATGTGACAGTATTAAATCTAGAGTATGATTTCGACTATGAGTAGGTCCTGAAACGTGTTGTCTAACCCCGATAGAGTTCAGAATGTCTATGAATGCTGATCCTAATGCATCTTTTTCATTATCAACATGGATATTAAAATCACCCACAATTAGGACTCTATCTGCAGCCAGCACTAACTCTGATAGAAAATCAGCAAATTCTTTAATAAAGTCTGTATGGTGCCCTGGTGGCCTGTATACAGTAGCCAGTACAAACGTCACGGGGGATTTATCATTAATACTTTTTTCTCATGGTGATGGATATGACAATGTTAATGTATTTGGTTTTGGCGGAATAGATCTGCTACACTGCTGCTGAATTGCTGCTGCTGTTGATTATAGCTGTAGTTGTAGATTATTGCTGCTGCTGCTGCTGCAAGCAAGTACAGGAACTTGCTAATGCCAGTGCATATGGCGATACAGTACCGTGAGTATTTAAGACATACTGCTGCTGCACAAATACTGTAGCATATAAAATAACCCGTTGCAGATCTATACAGATGGAGCTGGGGAAGGTGGAGGGCTTCAGAGAAACTCTGAAAGCGCGCTGCAGGAATCTCAAGTGAATACTAGCCAGCCATATAAATGCAAGGCAGTAAGCTCATTGGCTGCATATGGAGCGTGAACCAATCAGCTTGTGCCAAGTCGTTTGACTCTCTGAATATTATCAGTTACGTTAACAACCCGTCAGCCTGTGCCATCTAGAGTTTCATGACTGAACTATATTATATCTTAATCCTACACCTGTTGTGAGATTGTGCTGATGTTTGCATAGTTTTGTATTTTCTAATGTGGGTGGATGTGGCTTGATCATGTTTTTCTGTGATCCAGCAGGAATTTCCTTTAGACCATCTGTTGTGAGGCTGTTCTTAGCAGAGGCAAGGTAGGCAGCAAAAACAAGCACAAAACTCTGAAGTTTCTTGAGGTTGCTTTAATTGTCTTTTCGGGCAAGCAATGGAACAGAAGTCATCCATCAATGTGTTTCCAAACAAAAATAGAAAGAAAAGAAACAAAGTACAAAATAAAACAAAATCAAAAAGAAAACTTACACAAAGGAATGACACTTTACATATTGACAAAGAAACCGTTGGCTACTAGTCCAACTAATACTCAGTTTTGTCCCCTTCTCTCTTCTTTACCAAACAATTAGGCTTTTATAAGGGAGGCTCCTCCCCTCAAATTCAAACGGTTCAATGATGATCCTTTTTCAGTTACAATCTAATTAGACTAAACTTCACTTGAATTTACATGATCTTCAACATCATCATTCAAACATTGACATTAGTATCTTCTTTAATAAACTCTATTTTCATCATGAAAACCAATGAGCATTTCAAAAGACATGCATACCAGATAACATTCATATAACATTCTCCACATTCTCAGTGAATAAGCTCCTCCTGTCACGAATCCGGTCTGTGGCCTTCCGCCCGATCGCCACCAGAGGTCACTCACTCACCACATGGACTCTTGCACTACACTACTGTTGAATGTCACCTAAGACTACATTTCCCACAATACACTGCACTGACGTCACACACACAGCTGTTCGCACTGATCACGCTCACACCTGAGAATCATCTCACAATTACACAGCTTACTTAAACCTGGGACTTCCTCTTGCTCTCTGCCGAGTATTGTTTAGCCATAGCTACTCTACAGAGCATTCCTAGTTGTCAGTTTGCCTTGTTAGTTTTCCCGTGTTTGATTCCTGCCCGTGTTTTCTGGATTTACCCTTATAGCCTTGCCCTTTGGACTCTGTTTGCATCTTGTTTGGATTATTGCTTGTATACCTGGATTATCTCTCTGCCTAGCCCTTGTTGGATATTGTTTGCTGATCGTCGACCCACGCTTGCCCTAGGACTACTCTTCTGTCTTGCCCTCTATATACCTGTTCGCCAATGTTTGACCCATGCTTGTTTCCGACCACTCATGTTAATAAAGCCTTGCAAATGGATCCCCATGACTCGCGTGTCGTAACACCTCCCCTCCCATGGATGGAATAAATATGGCTTCCTGTTTGCGGGCCGGCCCCTCCAACTAGGAAGCACCATAGGGAAAGGTAAGACAAAGAGAATCATATTTATCAAACAAACAATATTTGTCTAATTTCCATGTACCTTTTCTTATTTACAGAGACCAAGACACCATACTAACACACATCAGTCACACTGGAATGTGCACCTTACATGACTGAAAAAGGTGAAAAGAAACCACAAATAAAGTTATCTTGAACAAGACATGGTTCTTTAACTTACATGTTACATACACTCACTATGTCACACCATCACACTCTTGAGACAAAGTTTTCACTAAACATCCAGCACCCATCTGTCAGTATAGTGAAACCAAGAAAATATCAAGAGACTCCACTGTACCATTAATGTGCAGTAAAAATGCACCCTCTTTGAATAATACTGCTGCATTTCTTACCCCAACCAAACTTTGACTCTAAAACACATCATTCCCATCAATTGTAATATCTCCTTTCTAATGACAGTGTATTTATATTAATCAGTGGACTGTTCACAGTGACCTTTTGAGTGCTAATGCTTGACTCTCATAGTGTCACAGCTTATAACATCTCCATGTTATGCCACAGGCTCAGGGAGTAGCTGCAGATAGGATGCAGACTGAACCAAGCATGCATCATCAGAGAAATATATGAAGCAGAAATCTGCAGAAGTGCAGATGAAACGTGCAAGGAAATGAACAACTCTGTTTTTAGGGAAATGCAAGCTTTAAAATTAATTTGCAAAAATTAAATGAAATGTTGCTTTATTTCTGGACACACTTAATTCATGCTAAATCATTATTGTATAAAATCATTTTGTTTGGACAACTGATTAATGTACCCAAAAGAGCATGAAAGAAAACCTTTTTAGAGAGAGAGAAAAAAATAGTTACTCATCATTTTTCCAAACATATATAAACTCTTTCTTACAGGGAAGCGAAGTAAGACATTTGGAGGAATGTTTGAGCGGCTCTATTCTCTACAATGAAAGTGGAATGTGACCAAATGCTTTCAAGTTCTAAAAAGAACAAAAAAGCTCCAAAAAGTATCATAAAAATATTAAGTTATGTGATCTATGTGCAGAAGTATGTGTGCGCTTTGTGTGTGGAAGTCATTATTTATTGACTAATAATCTTGTTTGACAGCTATAATGATGTTTTACTCTTACAGATTAGACATGATATAATAAACAGCAACTTGTGAAAAAGTGTGATTTTTTCATATTTGGGTGAGCTATTCCTTTAAGTAGTTGTGTGATCTTACAAATCATTAAAAAGACAAGTTGTGTCATGTACATGCACGGCTGTTTCACATTATCTATACACACTCACATTCACACTTGGCAAGGCACGTTTATTTATATAGCACATTTCATACACAATGATAATTCAAAGTGCTTTACATAAAAGGAAGTCAAATAATCATGAAAATATAATCACAACAAGGAATTCAAATTATTTAAAAATGTATTTAAAATGAATTAAAACAGTTAAGACTAGAAAATGATTATAGATAAAATACAGTGCAATCAGTTCGGACGTGGCACAGTGCTCATTCAGTAAATGCACAGCTAAACAGATGAGTTTTGAGTCTAGACTTCACAGACTTCGAAAGATACACACATCCTATACACGTGTGTGTGATGATTTGCACATATGCGAAGGAAGACAGGTCATCACCGGAGGCACAGTGAATCAGAGCTGTGATGTAGTGAGATGCGTTCTCTTCCCGTCTGTCAGTGTGTTTTACATCTTCACTCACTGATGGGGGGATGACAGAGCTCGGACCACCCCTCCTCCATCCCTGCTGACGTCAGCCCTCATCTGAGTCAGGGCACAGACCAGCAGTCTCTCTGCACCGAAGAAAGAAATACAATATTCTTCAACTATATGTGTTAGTTTTGCTCTTATTGTTCATTTTGATTTAAAATGTGTTTATTATGTGCAAATTAGATGGGCTCTTGAAATGCATTGTTAGATTAAGTAAGTAGATGATTCTCTCCTGCATTCTGCAATTGCTTCAGTATCCCTCCTCCATCTCAACTCCACCCTCATGTCTAGTTATTACTAAATTTGTTCAAGTAAGTCCAAGTCTTCACTTTGAACTGAGGTTGACTTTCAAGCTTGAGTCCTCCATTACAGACAGCAAGCAAAATATGTTTACCTTCTCTTCCAATTCAAGGATAATATATACATGCAAACTTCTGAAATACATACATGAGTATCTGGGATTCAAAATATAAGTTTAAAGCTTGTACACTGTTTTTAGGTAAATGGATAAAAGTTCAAGAAACTGAGTGATGTAATCTATGCCAACAATAATATTGTATACTACATTGGTGAATAAAACTGATTGGCTTCTGCTCACTCTGCAGCCAACGAGCTTTCTAAACATTTACACACTGTGTTATTCAGTGTTCACTATAAATCAGTCAGACCGTGCAAACTCTTCTGAAAAGCGTGGCCATAACACAGTCAAAAAGTTTGTCATGTTATTTAACCTTATTGCACCCTTTTAATATAAAAACCATATGCATTTAATAACCAAATAAAATATAAAATGGCAATATACAAAATAAAATTGTGCATGATTACCACAAATATTATTCCTTTTTTTTTTAATGTAGAGAGTAAGAGACAAGAGAGTGACAGCGAACTGCTCATTATGAATGACGTCATGCTGAAGGGCCAGTAATTAATTCATATTGGTGAAATAAAAACTCTTATTTGCACTGTGGGAGTTTTACATATTCTGGAAAAGGAATGGAGAAAGCACTTTATCTTCAAATAGACTGCAAGGCAATATCAGTTTGATCTCTCATACAGTGTTCATCTGAAAAGATTACCAATTGGCCTAAAGCAGTATCTGAAGCGGAAAAGAGAGTGTGATGGCACTGGCAAGTTGTGTGAGTTACCGGGCACAACACTACATTATGTATGTTATAAAGCACACATAACTAGTGAACGTGTTTCATAATGGTCTTTGGGGCAGTGCGTGCGTCTTGGTTTTAGATCTTTGTTTGTGCTCAGCCTTACTGGGGGATATCATACACGTCACGGTTGCCTACTGTGACAAGACGAGGAACGAGGAGACATGGATAAACTCAAAGTAAACAGTCTTTAATAAACATTTCAAAACGGGGTAACACAAGACAGGAAGACTCACATGAAGCACAACATTGACGTTCAATACCGGATGCTGGACAATGGAAAACACAGGGCTTAAGTAACAGAAACTAAACGAGGTAATAAATCAAACACAGGTGGAACTGAATTAACTAAATGGGGACAGGAACAGAACCAAATATGGGCATACACACGGATGAACTAAGTCAAGGGGAGCACGTAGAGACAGAAAACACACACAGGCAGTCCTTGGGCGTGACAATATATGTCTATCAGGTCTGCCAGAACCTAATTTCTTAACATTTTCATATATAATATGTTTAAACTTTGGGAGTTGACTGAAATTACCTTAATTTCAGTCAGAAAACTTTTGATGGCAAAAGGTATTTCACATGTAATCTGCTAGTAATCGTATTTTATACTGCACAGCACTGATTGGCCTCTGTTGCATCTGCAGCAAATTAACTCGCTTGTGTTTGCTGTAAGCCAGACCTGCAGCATGCTCACAGAGTTGCTCCTCCTTCCCCAGAACCACCTGTCTTGATCTGCTATGGGGATTATGCATATTATGCATGTTTATTTGGGCAGGAGCAGCATATCTAACGTGCTTATTAGAAGCATACACTCTAAAAAATACTGGGTTGTTTCAACCCAACTTTGGGTCAAATATGGACTAACCCAGCTGTTGGGTTACATTTTTATATTCAATTTTTAACCCAAAAGTTGGGTTAGTCCATATTTGACCCAAAGTTGGGTTGAAACAACCCAGTATTTTTTAGAGTGTACCTTTGTATATATTAGCAGTAGAAAGTCTCCGTGCTTGCTCTGCAGCATCAGCAGGAATAACAATACTAGCAGCAATGTGTACAGCCAATAAAGTCCAACGCCAAATACTGTAACATAACATTAAAGTGTAAGTAAATGTGTGTCAATGACAATTTTAACTTATTTCGACCAAAGATCGGTTTTCATTGCTTTGAAGCATACTTACACTCTAAAAAAATCTGTAAAAATAGGGCACAATATACTGTATAATTTTGAGGATTTTTTCTGTATTAATTTTTTTATCACTTATCAGTATTTTGAATATTACACTTAAATGCATTGTGTTTTAGAGTTAACAGAAATGTCTGTAAAATGTATTTATAATGTCCTGTGTAATGAGCTGCCAGTACTTTTTCTGTTATTTTACGGATTTATTTATTACAGAGGTGCTCGATTCTCAAATCATGCTAGATAACATGGATCGAGTGCTTTGTCCCTCTCAGAGAAGTGTATAAAATTCTAAGACAATCTTAAAATCATTTTGATTTTTCAAAACCAAATGATTTTTCTATTTAACTTTTCAATTTTATTTAGCTGATAATATAATTTGTAATGGGGAAATAAAATGCTCAATAAGAATTTTTTTTTAAATTGAAGCGTTTTCTAACTTTTAGACCCAGCTGTATCTGTTTATTTGTATGTGATATGAGTAAGGTCATCAGTTGATGTCAGCTCTGTGAGAGAGAAATGTTAGCACAGAAACTCAAGCACTGGTCGTATTCACCACTGCGGTCTCTCTCTTGCATGCACATGCACACACACACACACACACACACGCACGCACGCACGCACGCACGCACGCACGCACGCACACGCACACACGCACGCACGCACGCACGCACACACACACACACACACACTTGGGTTAAGTGTGACTCGTCAGAGTCCATCACTCCCCATTACAGCCCAGTGGTCTGCTGTGTATGCTGTGTGCATGGCTGGACCCCAAAACAGAAAATGTCAAGTGTGATAAGAGTTAGTGTATGTTCATATGCTGTGAAACTCTGCCTGGTCCAATCGCCCTCAGAACGCAACACGGCCTGTGGCCCTTGCTCAACTCTGCAGCGCTTTAGATGAACATCTCGCTCCAAAACTATGAGCACAACTCCTTCACAGGTTCTTTACATACAGTACCTCCAGCATGTGAAAATCAAGCTCTTTCTTTCTTTTCATTTCATTCATAAATGACTGATAAAATTGCATTTAAAATACAATAATAGTGTTCAACCAATTAAATTCAATTTCAGTAATGTCATATGATATCCCCTTCAGCCAATAAAATAAAAGGCTACACTTTATTTTGATAGTCCACTTTAGACATTCTACTAACTATAAGTAACTTAGCAACTACATGTCAACTAATTCTCAATAATTTGCAACTACATGTCTACTAACGCTCAGAGTAGACTGTTAGGGTAGGTTTAGGGTTAGTAGAATAAGTTGACATATACTTGCAAAGTTTCTCATAGTCAGTATATTGTATGCTGTGGACCCATCAAAATAAAGTGTTAGAAGATATTAAACAGACAGTCTACTAATACTCTAATGACTGCTAGTGACATGTAGTTGCAAAGTTACTTACTGTTAGTAGAATGTCTAAAGTGGACTATTAAAATAAAGTGTTACCAAACTTTTTTTTTGCCATGTGCTTCACATTTTTTTCAACAAGGATGTGGGACATGTTAGGTCACATGCTTTCAAGGCACAGAGAGTTCATTTTAGACTAGAACATATATATAAATTTCAATAATATATATATATATATATATATATATATATATATGTACAATGGATGTACAATATATATATATATATATATGTGTGTGTGTGTGTGTTTATATGTATATATATGTATATAGATAGATAGATAGATAGATAGATAGATAGATAGATAGATAGATATAACGAAGTCCTCTTGTGGGATACATATTTTCTGTGTAACTTATTGTTCAGTACTGAAAGGCAGTATAATGCATTTTATGCATGTGTTTTAGGTTGATGTTTGTATGTTTTTTGGAAGATGGAAAGGCACATTTCTTGATTTGGAATTCCAAGAAAAACAAAACCTATTTGTTTTACGCTTTTATAACAATAAGACATATTTCATTACTTTCCAGAAGGTAAATTTGAATTTGAATTTGTCAAGTTTTAGACATTTTCACATGTGAGTTTCAAGCAGCACAAAATGAAATGAAATATTAATAAAACAAAATTAAATATATTGGAAACACTAAGATTTTGTTTCATTATTTTTAGACAGTGAAAATATATTTGAATGTGTCTAAATGTTATCATTCATTCTTTAAATTGAGCTGCAGTGGGTCAGAAAAGCTCCCAGTGCTTCCCAGTCTGCTCCCGCTTCTGATCAACAATAATGAAGATAACTTTACATTATTAGTCTCAGAGTTGCACATTTTAATATATTTTCTTAATCTAGTACCATTGTTAACATAACTTCTTCCTATACATAACTAACCTATGACTTTTAATCATAGCTTGCTTTGAATGTGGCTAACATGCAAAAACTGCATTGGATTAAGATTAAAAATTAATTTATGCGGAGGCGAAGGATGTCGGTTACCTAATTATCACCACGTGGGTGGTAAACAGATGAGATGGAGACTGCTTCAATCTCGTTTGCAACATCTCAGTATATATGGAAGTAAAGTCCACAGATATCTAGTGCAGTTGTTTCACTGCACTTTAGTTTCAACAAATTGTGGTAACTGAATTGAACAAAATTAGCCTATACTAGTTTATGCAACTTTCCAGAGTTTGGGAGCGAGGTTGGAAAAAGATCTACCTCCTTTTGTGTACTCTGACCTGTAATATATCAAAATATCAAGAAAAAATTGATTACCCATTCTTGACCCCTTTAACAAGTAAAACGCACCCATAACAATCTTCAAAAAAATCTCTTTAATATCTAAAAACTCTAACATATGTATATACTTGTCAGGGTTCTGTTGTGTGTGTCATGTGTTCCCGCCTCTTGTGTCCATATATGGTTTGTTTCCTGTCCTTGTTTCCTGTCATTATGAGTTAAGTATGTTCCAGCTGTGTTTCTCATTATGTGTTAATTACCCTGTGTATATTAGTCCTGTCTTTTGAGTTTGATTTCGTCTGGTCTACTCGTTACTTCCCCAGTGCATCCTGTCCATGTCAGTCATGCCTTGATGTTCATTAAAGACTATTATTTGAGTTTACGTCCTCGTCTCCGTGTTCCTGTTCCTCCCTCGTGTGTGCACCGTGACAGAAGACCAGACCTAAACAGTAAGCGGCGCCCCTTCACCTCGTTTTGTTTTCGTTTTTGAAAGTTTTTATTTTGTTCTGTTTTGTCTGTTTGTGTCTGTCCCGCGGCAAGGAAGTCGCCGCTCGTAATCGGATCGCCGCGAGTGCAATGGCCGCGATGCCCTCATGCCCGCCGATCGCGGGAGATATCCGCCGCCGGCGGTGGCTCTCCCAAGCCCGCCGGCTGGTTCCCGGGTTTCCGCTCTCCCAGGCGCACCGTTCGCGGGCGCCTCTGACTCAATGCCCGCCGGCCCGCCTCTGATTCAAAGCCCGCCGGATCGCCGCTGACTCATGCCCGCCGGATCGCCGCTGACTCAAGCCCACCGGATTGGCGCTGACTCATGCCCGCTGGCCGCCGCTATCCCTAGCCCCGTGGATCAAGTCCACATGTCACGGCCAGGAGTGCCGTGTGTCTGTCTTGTTGTGCCCACAGGAACATTTTAATCATGTCTTGTCTTGTCCACGGAGACTCGTCTGGGGCAGGCGGCTCCTCTTGCTGTGGCCATGGAGGCCATTCTAGCCGCCTGCCCCCTTGTCGTGGAGGTGGAAGCGGTTGCTGAGGGACCCCGTGAGGGCCCCTGATGTCATGCCCAGAGGAAGCCTCAGCTTCCAAGCCAGCCCAGGAGGGCTTCTGGTTCCTGTGGGCTGTCCTGTCCCTGTCTGTTTAGCCCCGGAGGGCTGTCCTGTCCTGTTCCTGTGTGTTTAGCCCTGGAGGGCTATCCATGTACTGTCCTGTCTGTGTCTAGCCCCGGAGGGCTCCTGATACCCCCTCACTTCCCCAGGGAAATTTTTTTGAAAAACGTAAGAGTTCCGGCTATAGGGGCCGGGCCGAGGGGACCGAGGCCAAGGCCCCCAAAGACCATCTGCCATGGCCTCCTGAGCTCCCTGCACCGCCATGGTCCCTGTCTGTCTGTTCCACTCTGGAGGTCCACGTCCTGTGTTCTTGTCCGTATTTGTCCCGAGGGGCCTCCAGAACGCCCCCCCCCCTCCCCGATGGAACTGTTAAGGCTCGGGACGAGCCTTTCGGGAGGGGGGAGTTATGTCAGGGTTCTGTTGTGTGTCATGTGTTCCCGCCTCTTGTGTCCATATATGGTTTGTTTCCTGTCCTTGTTTCATGTCATTGAGTTAAGTATGTTCCAGCTGTGTTTGTCTCGTTATGTGTTAATTACCCTGTGTATATTAGTCCTGTCTTTTGAGTTTGATTTCGTCTGGTCTACTCGTTACTTCCCCGGTGTATCCTGTCCATGTCAGTCATGCCTTGTCCTGCCTTGATGTTCATTAAAGACTATTATTTGAGTTTACGTCCTCGTCTCCGTGTTCCTGTTCCTCCCTCGTGTGTGCACCGTGACAATACTTCTAGACATCATAGATTAAACTGAGAGCAAATGGAGACTTGTGTTGAAGTCTTTGCTCACATTATTCTATCCAGAAGGAGATTTCAGTAATCTCAGGCGTCTCAAAAGACTGATCAACATCTCAAACTATGCTCCAATATCCCAAGAGTTCTCATAGTGAACCCTCAATATGAAATATTTCTCAGCAAATTACCCAAACATTAATATGAGCTGTGCTACTCCCATTATTTTTATATCATGTATTTGTATGTATTTCTCTTAAGCAATTTTAGAAGTGCCACTTGAGACAAAGTTGATACTTAAAGCGTAACTGACAACTGATTTTTTTCAAGTGTTCTTGAGCAATGAAATACAATATGCAATACAATTTTCCTATGTAAACATAGGATTTCTAATAAATATTTGTTACATATATTACAATTTTATTAATGACTTTTGATAAAGATAAGTAACTTAACTTTCATGTATGAAAGTTGTAATGCAGTTTCTCATGAATCGCTTCAGTTAGCTGAACCTGTTTTCATGCCATTGGATTGAGTTTATACCTATAAAGCTGACCTGCTCCGTCCTAATGGTCATTTACTACCTGTGCATGATCCTAAACAGAGAGTCGATGCCATCGCTGTTTCCTTTCACAGACTGCTTACTCAGTGAGTTCTGCATGAGTTCTCTCTCTTTTATTCTATTCTATTCTTGTTTGTTGTTTTTTATCCAGTATGCTTAGAATCAAAACTCTACTGGGTCATACTCTGCCCAGACAGACATTATTTTAGTCCCCACATGCCTTTGAATGGACCGAAGCACAGACAGCATCTCATTCCAGCAAAAACCTAAATCACAGGCTGTTCCTCCTCGAACAATGAATATAAATCCATAATAGATAGTCATGGTAACACTTTATTTTAGGGTCTCTTAATTAGTTGCTTATTAGCATGCATATTACTAGAATATTAGCCATTTATTAGTAGTAATTAAGCACATATTAATGCCTTATTCTACATGACCTTATTCTACATCCCTAATCCTACCAATACCTAAACTCAACAACTACCGCACTAACTATTAATAAGCAGCAAATTAGTTTATTGAGGGAAAAGTCGTTAATAGTGAATAAGTGTTCCCTATTCTAAAGTGTTACCTTAGTTATTATAGTGAAAAATAAATTACAAACTCTGTCATCATTAATTAATTATAATGCCATATCATTACCTTCCTGTGCATTAAATGAGCGCACAACACTATATTAGATGACTCACACTTTGTCAAACTATTTTGAGCACAAACCTAAAAATCTTCTAAAATACAATATGCTTGGTGTAAGATACTGCATGCGTTTTGAGCACAGCTGGGTGTTTATCTTGTTTTAGTGAGGTAAATGAATGCAGACGAAGCTGACGAGAGCAGCGTGTTCCTGCCGTACAGCGAGTCTTTTATGAGTGAATGGGAGAGTTATGTAACATCTTTAGCACACATGCCCGAGTGTGTGACTGCCAGAAGACGACGCAAAGAGATGTGAGAGCAGAAACATTGCTGCTTAGATTGGCAATGGGTCACTTTTCTTATTAGAAGTGTTCAGTGGAGCAGCACTAAGCAGTCTGCTGAATAGTGAACGTCTCTTAGATTAGAGCCAGCACTGATCTGCTGATACTCTGACACTGAACATGTCATGTGTTATCACAATGTTATCACAACTGCCTGATGGCACCGCAGGTTTCACTTGCATGTATCCTGTCAATGTATCATGTCAAAAGAAGAAGAATTTAAAATGTACATTTATTAAAACAAAAAGGTATTTATTATTCATAATTATTTATTTGGTCCCACTTTATATTAGGTGGCCTTAACTACTACGTACTTACATTTAAATTGATCATTTGGTACAATGCACTTATTGTGTACATACATGTTTTTACATTGTACTTATATTTTTAAAAATACCTATATGTAATTAATTACACTGTTGACCCAACCCTTACACCTTAACCCACCCTTAAACCTACCCATACCACCAAACCTGTCCCTAACCTCACCCCGTATCCACCTCAATAGCAGCAGAAGTGTTTTGCAATACAATATGACCACAATAAGTACATTGTACTTATTTTTGATGCAAGTACATAGTAGTTAAGGCCACTTAATATAAAGTGTGACCATTTATTTTTGTTGCATACACATAATGAGACCGAAGCATCATGCCATTTCAAACAACAATCGACTGACCACTGACTTTTATTGCATGAAAAACAAAAAACAGAGTTTTCAAAATATATTTTGTGTTTCACGTAAGAAAAAAAATGCATACAGGTTTGTAACAACATGATTGTGAGTAAATTATCATTTAAATTTTTACTTGAACTATCCCTTTAAAAATAATTAAACGTAAAGTACTATAAAAGTTTCATAGAAACTTTAGTTTAGGGACCAATTTTCACTATTAACTAGTTGCTTATTAGCATGAATATTACTGTCATATTGGCTGTTTATTATTACTTATAAAGCACATATTAAAGCCTTATTCTGCATGATCATATTTTAGATCCCTTAATCCATCCCAGACCTGAACTTAACAACTACCTTACAAAATATTAAGCAGCAAATTAGGAGTTTAGAGGCAATAGTTAATAAAGTCATAGTTAAGATAGATAGAATTGGTCCCCAAAATAAAGTGTGACCATTTCGTAATTATTGAAGGTAACTCCTCAATAAATTCCCCGTATGTCATTTTATTATTGAGTTTTGTTTTGCAGGCATATGGTTTGATTTGGCGATTTTCTGCTCTTTTTATCTGGAGATCCTCTCAAGATTTCTCAGGTTGGATGGGGATCATCGAGATGTTCGATCGGGGTCAAATCGGGGCTCTGGCCGGGCCACTCGAGGACATTCACAGAGTTGTCCCGACGCCACCCTTGCACTGTCTTGGCTGTGAGCCAATGGCCTGTTTAAAAAACAAACTTTCTGTCTATCTCTTCATCTCCTCATTTTGCTTTGTTTAGCTTACCTTCTGTTTTGTAGTCTTTCACAGATGTGCTTAAACACAGTGCTGTCTCTGAGCTCTTCAGGCAGTTCTTCTGACCTCAAGCTGTTAGACCTTATATAGACAGGTATTTGCTTTTCCAAATCATGTTCAATCAAATGCATTTTTTTATCTTTGTAATAAATTTGCAAAGGCTACAGTGTAACAAAATGTGAAGAAAAAAACATGAATACTTTCTGGAATATACTGTATATAAATATATCAAATCGAAGGGGATATTTAATGCTTTTGATCTATAGTCCAAAATAAAAAAGTAATATATTTAAAATACATTTATTTCATACTAAGTATAGTTAAAATCTATTAACATATTTAAGACTTATTAATATAAGTTAATAAGACTTAAAGTCTTAAATTGAGTTTAAATTGAGACTTAAATTATAATTAAACTTTATTTGGTGTACTACTTGTGCACATTTCTTAATATTAAGTCTAAAATGTGTTTTAATGTCACTTTTGATTAGAATTGTATGATCTTTGAATAATATTGTTCTTTAAATGCAAAATATTTAAAGTATACCTGCAATAGTTTCACTTTATCACAATCAAATATACTAAGCATATCTTTAATTGGACTTCAGCACTACTTCTGCACAATTAAAGTGCATTAAGTACAAAATTAGTTGTTCCAATTTAGCAGACTTTAAGTATACCAGTTTAGTATACTACAAGTACAATTGCAGGGCATTTTATTAAGTACATAAATATGTATTTGCAGTATACTTAGCATGAAATAAATGTATTTCAAATACGTTTAACTATATTGATTTTTCACTAGGGAGTTCAATCAATGCATCTCGTATCAGTGACTATAAAATATTGCAGTCTGAGCAAACGGCCACTGCTGAAAGATATGGCACGAGAGTGGATGGAGAATGACCGATAGGCAGAGACGCCTGGTGAAACCAACCCTGACGCTGAGACGGGCTGACAGCTTCTGTTTGTGTGCATGGTTAGACTGTGATCAGGACTGACCGCGCTGTCTCGTAGAGGTTATGCCATCGCCAGCAGTGCGGCTGACACAATGAATGAAGCTCCAGTTCCTCATCAGGTCAGGTTCCTCCACACGTCCCTGTCTACACCGACATACAAGGTTTGTGAACCTTTCCTTTTCATTTCTGGCAATGGTGACCAATGCTAGCTGTGGAAATGATGTGTTTAGTAATAGGGCACGGTACGCTGTCATCTGCAGGAGTCTGATCTTGCCAGCGTGACTCAAGTTTTCCTGCAGGCCACAGTCCCACATTTGTGCATGTACTGCACTTACTTATAGGATCTATTTTAGACGCACTTTCCCCTTAGGATGTGGCCACATCCTCCTCAGAAGGGGGGTGTGCAAAATGCTGGATAATGCTGAAATAATATACAAGCACTTATGCAAATCCAGGGGCTGTCTCACGCTGGAAATTATGCGATAGTAAAGCTTTGCATTCAAAACCATAGACGATGCTCAAATTACAAGCATCATTCTTTTTACAAGCAGTGTGCATTTATCACACAATAATGTATGTGTGTCTGTGTGTGTGTGTGTGTGTGTGTGTGTGTGTGTTTAATGCATTGTCTAGATTTTACGCTGTATAAAGGCATGGGCCTGAATTTCACTGACCCAAAGTGTTGTTTTCATTTAAAGCTTGTCTCTCCATGTCATTTGCAGATATGTGCCAAAGCCTGTCCCTTGTAAACTTGTAAACAATCTTCTAAGGAAGTGAGAAAATGAGCAAATCTGCTGGGTGATCCTCAGAGACTTCACAGGAGGACTTGTTCGGATCAGTTTGATTCTGGAGCGGCTGAGGTCATTTTGTCCTTTTGGGAAAGAAAAAGAAAGTTGTGGATGGAAATGTAAGATTTCAATATTCAAAAATGTATCAATATTTTAATATGTTTTCATTTTACAATATTTAATAGTAATAGTGACTAAGCATGTATTTTATATCTTGACTTATATATATATATGTATATAGATGCGTCAACTACCCATATATATATATATATATATGGGTAGTTGACAAATACAAATTGGACTAATTTCTACAAAAATGTAGAAAAAAAAATTAACATACAAATAACATGATAAAAATGTATCTTCATTCTTAGTTACAAATAGCATGAGAGAGTTTATCTACAATGTTAGAGTTTTTTTTTTTATTTGCATTTTTCCGTCACACCATAGGACACATTGATACGTCAACTACCCATATATACCCTCGTGAAAAAGAAATATACTTAAATGTATTTGAAATACACTTATTTCATGCTAAGTATACTACAAATAATTTTTTATATTTATGTACTTAATAAAATGTCCTGCAATTGTACTTGTAGTATACTAAACTGGTATACTTAAAGTCTGCTAAATTGGAACAACTAATTTTGCAATTAATGCACTTTAATTGTGCAGAAGTAGTGCTGAAGTCCAATTAAAGACATAGTATATTTGATTTTGCTAAAGTTGAACTATAGCAAGTATGCTTCAGGTACACTTTAAATATTTAAAGTTTGATATTATTCAAAGATCATACAATCCTCATCAAAAGTGACATTAAAACACATTTTAGACTTAATATTAAGAAAAGTGCATTGTGCACAAGTAGTATGCCATATAAAGTTTAATTATAATTTTTAATATGTTAATAGATTTGAACTATACTTAGTATGAAATAAATGTATTTTAAATATATTACTTTTTTACTAGGGTATATATATATATATATATATATATATATATATATATGTATATATATAATTATAACATTATATATATGAACCACAAACCATGCAAATTAACTATTCATTCATTCCATAATGTATAATTTGTAAACACTTTTGGATTTTGACAAAATGATCAAGCTCTGACAGAGGTGACTCATCTTTGTTTAATATTTTGTCAGAATGAGTGAATACTGTGTCTATACTGACCTCTTCTGGCTCATTCAGGCACTGTAGGGTGAATTGTGTAACCTAGTGAAATCTAATTCAGGGTGCTTATCATTTCCTATTTGCACATCCTAGTTTCCTTGTGCTCCAGGTCCTTCCTCTTAAGGCCTGTTTACATTGAATGCAAAACAAAAGGTCTACTCACACTAAGACTGACACAAATAAAAGCTAAACTATTATATCTAAAAGAAACATACAACAAATGGTATAATACAGTTTTAAAACAACAACAATGCAGTAGGCTACTTTTGTGCAGCAAATTTTCTTTAATGTGAAAATCTCCAACGTCACCATACATTTATAACATGAGGGCAGCTTTTTTCTTTCACTTAAGTACATTTATTTATTTTTTTGACATTTATTCAAGTATGATTTTTACACAGTACTTTATAATACTTAAGTTATAGTGCATTCATAAAGTATTCAGAAGCCTTAATTTTTTTCACATTTTGATATGTTGCAGGTGTTGTGTTCTCACAAATGTTTTGTTTGATAATGCATTGTGTTCAGTGATGCATCGAGTTTGATTGTGCTGAAAGCATTCTGTCATGCCTGACCAATGTAGGTGTTCATTTACTTGGGTCTGGGACAGGGAGTCTAAGTAAAGATATATGATAAGTTGATGCTACTTGCTGTGTCAGTATTATCCTTATCAAACACAACAGCAGGCTTATACCAAAAATTCTTTGCTGCTTTTAACATCAGTCTACTTTCCCTTATAGTGACAGTGAAGTATTCAGTCCCTTTGCTACGACACTTTAATTTGAAAAATTTAGCTCAGGTGCATTGAGTTTCTCTGAATCACCTTTGAGGCACAGCGGCCTCCGTAAGATCTTCAATGGAAGAAGTTTGGAACAGCCAGGGCTGCGTTTCCCAAAAGCATTGTAAGCTTAAGTACATGCGCATCAGGTGGTTCTTTGCCTCCGTCATGACGAGAATACTTATGATGCATGCATTAAATAACCAATGACAAGAACTCATCCCCCAATCTGCTGGAAAACACCAAGCTAACTGCTAAAAAGAAAAATAGGGAGTAAGCAATGTTTAAATTTGGTGATGGGGTTAAGAGATTTAGAGACTGGAGGGAGGCATCAGTACAACAGAATTTACGATTGGTGTTTGGTGATGAGTTTTTGTCTCAAGGTCTGCATTTACAGTCACACCAGAGGTGTTAAACTGGGATTAGGACTTGGTTTTATGCAGACCAGTCAAGTTCTTCCACACTGACTCAATCAATCATTTTCTTTTTGAACCTTGTCTTATACACAGAGACATTGTCATGTTAGAGTAGAAAAGAGTCCAAACTGTTGCTATAATATTAGCACACAATTTCCTAGAATATCATTATATGCTTTAACATTAAGATGTGTGCTCATGGAAATTACTAAAGTAGTCAAACCTGTTCATTAGAAGGGGGTGCCAATACTTTTGGAAATATGTATTTTCAAGAAATTCTCAATGACGGAGTGCATAACTGGAAAAATACTATGTAGGTGCATTTTGAAACATTTTAACTAATCCTCTTGTAATGAATGTCATTTCAGTTCTACTTTCTGAGTATGAATTATCATAAGCCATAAAAGACAACAAAATATAAGCACTGTAAAACTGCCACAAACTCACCTGACTGGCTTCTCTCCTATATGATTTCATATGAGTCTCTACAGAGCTTAAAGGTTTAATATTGGGAGATACTGTATGTAGCTTAATGTGCAATCATCAGGGAGCTGCTCTCAAAATGTGGGATCATGAATGCGTGAATTCGTGATTGGGCAACGAACAGTTAGTATTCCTATTTGCACGCTCCCAAGTTGCACCCAAGAAACAGTTGTCAGTTTCCAGACTTGAACTCTGTGTCACATTCTGTGGAGCTCAATTAATAGGGTTGTTAGGGAAAGGACTTAAGGCTCTTGAGTATCGCAGAATTACCTTGTGGTCCGATTTTACTATAGTACTGAACTGGTTGCATTCAGAGTCCTGTTGGTTCAAAATCTTTTTTTTTGCACGCAGAGATACGAGATTGCCAATATGTGGAGATTGAATGTGGTCATCAATAAGTTCTGTATTGATAATCTGCAGTCAGCAGCATTATTAAACCTTTATTTAACCAGGAGTTAAAAACTCTTGAGATTTAAAATCTCATTTACAAGAGGGTCCTGGCCAAGATAGGCAGCACATTTAGTTACACATAAAACAAAATACATTAGTTTACATACACAATTCACTCAAAACATTTACAATCAGGTGACTCTACAACTAGATCCTTTAAAATACATCTAAAATCATTTAGTGATACCAACTCTTTTAAGCATAAAGTATGTTGTAATTGATTCCAATCAAATGGAGCAGCATAACTGAATGCACGTTTACCCATATTAATACGAACTTTAGGGATGCTTAAGAGATAATAGTCCTGTGAGCGAAGCCCATAATTCTTTACACCTTTTTGAAAGATATTCTGCTGTAAATATGAGGGAAGTAAACCTAAAATGACTTTATATATAAATAAGTACCAATGCTTAAGTCTACGGGATGACAACGCCGACCATCCAACCCGAGAGTACAATAAACAATGATGAGTAAGGGCTTTTGAATTTGTGGTGAACCTTAATGCTCCATGATAAACTGAATCCAACGCCTGCAAACGATGCTTAGGTGCCTGCATACATATGATATCACAGTAATCCAACACTGACAAAAATGTAGCTGCTATCAATCTCTTCCTTGCTGCAAGAGAAAGACAATACTTGACTCTAAAAAAGGCCCAGTTTCGACTTTAATTTTTTCACAAGATACTGAATATGAGGCCCAAAAGAAAGACAATCATCAATTAAAAACCCCAGGTATTTATAAAGCATACTGGCACCTCTCACCCAAACTCTTCAGGGTTTGCGGCCTTTCCCAACACCACCCTCATCGGTACAACACCCTCCCAGCCAATCTTCCATTAAAAAATTAATGTTTAATTTAGTGGGCTTTCACACTGGACATGTTTGCTACGGTCCGAGCCCCTGCAGCGTTGGTTTGGTTTCACACTCACTTGATTTAATTGAAACCTGGCGCATTTGCATTCTTCTTGCATCATCACAAACGTGCAAGACAAATGATAGAAAACAGACCGTAGCAGGTTTCATCCGCTGCCTTTGATATCATACAATCCTGTGCATTCAATTCCATAACAGTTGAACTAAAAAAGTCTGCAAGTTGCAGCTGGTGGTCAGTTTGTGTGTAAATGTAGGTTTTTTACACATTTCTAGCAACAATTTAATATTGTAGTAATTAAATATTCACTTAGGTATCACCAAAGCTCTATTTTGTTGCAGATTTTTAAACCATTATGCTGCCCTGAAGTCTGTCCAAAATGCTGTGTTTTGTGAGCAAATGCTTCCAGCAAAGTAATTGCCTGATAAGGCAGCTGGCTTCCCTCACTTTTTGACACAGCCATGGTGTTTTTATTATTATTATTATTATTATCAATTTGTTATTATGCACAGCAAAGTGAGCAACACCTATGTTTACTGTATGTTCTCTTCTACTGTATGGGCTCTCTGCACGCTCACATCGAAGGTAAATCATCAAATCCTACAGGTGCTTTGTTGAAATAATGACATGCTCATTGGCTAAAAAGCATGCACAGCTTACTTTACTTCACAAACAAGTGCGCACCCATGTCCAAGTTGCTTTCACTTGCGCAACTTATGACTATAATATGACTTTCATATTAAATTCATTTTATTTTTACGGCATATGCGTAGGCTGTTCATGTAACATTAATAAATGTTTCACCTGCTAAAAAAAAACTGACATTACAGTTGGCATTTAAGAAGTTTCATTCATAGGTTATTAGTAATAATACAGTGATGCCTTTGAATGTAAACTTAACTAAATTGAACATTTTTGTGTTATTACAATACAAAATTACATCCTATAAGAGGACTCTGTTTTGAGGCTAAATCTAATGTGAGTGCAGAAAAAAGGTCCAGAAAACGATATTATTTATTTTGAGGTGACTTTATTTGATGTAAAAAATATACATATATGAAAATTGTAATTTTAAGAAGAAATAAAGTTACAAAGTTACAAATCAAATTACATTAATAGTTTTTCTTTCTTTCTTTTTTTTCCAAATAAGTACAGCACTTGAATGTAACGGCACAGCCACTGTCATTTCAAAATTAGTTATATTACCATTTCATTTATTAATTTTTTTAAATTCCATATAAATGCTTAACCCATGTCAAACGGGACACTCATGAGACTTTGTTCAATTCCCCACTAAACAGCTTTCAGTTTAGCATAGTAGGATGGCTCAACATACTTGCATGTATTACATCTAAATTAATATTCGTCAGGTACATTACAAGGAAAAAAGAAGAGCATGCACAACAGTTAATGACAGATAGTTTCCTATGATTAGCTATATATTTATTCATCACGCACAGCGTAATGATTGTCATATTTTACATTGTGAAAGTTGAACAAAGAGGGGGAAAAAAAGTTAAAAGATAAGGAAATGAAATCATTTAGTGTGTATTATGCATTATGACACCACACACAAACACCTACCTAATTTAAATTTAGTTCTGGTTACTAAAAGTCGACTAATAATAATAATAATAATAACCAACAAACAAATAACTCACTGAAGGCAATAAGCTGGAGCATAGAGACAGTGGATACTCATGTTCAGGTCAATATGCAATTTAATTAAATATATTCATTGGTATTGGTATATGCAAATCAGTAAGTGTTCACATAATCATTTAGTCATGTACGGACCCTTTTTTACATTTCCACAGCATGGTAGTTAACTATAGCAGGGTAAACCTACATGGGAAACAATAACACATTATTTAATGTTGTTGTTCCAACAGCAAATTAAAAAAGTCCACAATTGGCGTTCCCATGACTTTCCATAAAAGTGGATTACAGAGAAGGATTATGGCAATCCAAAGAGAGACAGATGCCAAATTTACAGTAACTCCCACAGCAGTGTTAACACTTTAACACTAGATTTAGTTTTGTTGATCATTGCAGAAATGTGTCACGGCAGTCTGTGAAAAGGGTCCATAGAGCTGAAACTCAATCAAGCCAGATACTGCATGTGTCAATGCCTTTCCAGAGGCTAAGCCAGCTGCTTACACATCTCACAAAACGGCTTAGAAAAATATAGATCACACTGTCCCAGCAGTTGCTTATCTTGATAATGTCAATGACAAAAATAAAGATAATCTGAGTGAAGAGCATAAAGAAAATCAAAAACAGATACCAACTATTACAGTTTTAAAGTCATGCACAGAACCTGGGAAGAGCTCAGGTTCTGTGTGTACATATGAATAATATAAATAGCATGATGTTCTTGACAAAAAAAAAAGTTATTTATAACTCAAACTGTGAGAAACTCAATGTAGTACTCAATTTAGCGCGCACCCCAAAATGGAGCAAATTGCAGACAAGCAACGTATTTATACTTAATTCAGGTGCATATCTAACTGGTCAAATACATACAAAAATATGTAAAAATGAAGTCTTTAGTGTTATTGAAATTTAGAGTCACTTCTAAAGCTTTAATAATGAATCTATGATTAAACCATATAGTACAGATTATACAGTTTTTAACATACAAATTTTGTAGTATTTATTACTTTAACACTACTGTTAGCTAGACCTACCACAGAAACTTTAAGCAGCGTTTATTTTATTTGTTTGACATTTGTGTCTTTGTTCTGACTGTTTACTTATCTTCATTATTGTGATATACATCTTTATTCTGAAGAAGAACAAAAACTAAACAAAATCTCAACATATCACATGGTCATGCATGCTTCAACAAGCTCAAACTGAATTCACGTGAAAAGATATGATAGAAATTGTTTTGAATTCTGAATGGTTCTGGTCTTAAGTACACTTCTATAGTGAGCTAACCTCACAGGGTTTATGTTTGTGGTTTAGTTTATCATTGACTCTCATGATTTGGTGTTGTACCGCCATTGCCTTTGGCTTTGATCTGTAACCAGGCGTCTCCCAGTGCTTTAGTGAAGTGGTCATCAACTGAGCCTGTGATGCACACTGAGTTAGAGACATGCGCCGGCTCCTTATAGATCTTCCCAAGACTGCGGTGGAAATGCTCCTCAATCACAGGGTCACACACAGGGTTTGCTGATGAAGAGAAAACAAACAGAGAGACTCTATGCGTAAAGATCAATGATCACACCAGGCTCACACAGAATCAGTGCCACTGAACTCCGATACTAAATAATCTATGGACAACCATTGGGTTACATTCTAAACACAATATTGCCAGTATTGTCATTTTTGCCCAGTTTCACCAATAAAACTGTTCTAAACAAAGCCACAGCAGAACTGTCATGCATTTTCAAGCAACACACAGTGTGTTTTGTTACTAAATGAATCCACATTTTTGAAAGAATCAAGTGAGCCAGTGATTCAGTGACACATTCATAGAAGCTGCGTTTCAGTCCACTTTTTTATGCCCTTCACTCGCTAACGATTACGTTGCATGAGTGCCCTGCCCCCTAATAGTCGACAAGAAGAGGCTTGGTCGACCAAAAGTTTATTAGTCGCAGAAAAAATAAATAAAAATCCACATTGGCGAAGTCAAGCAGATCGTTAACGGCCGGTCTATGGTGCTACAGTACATCGGGCAGGACATCCAAACACTCGCCTATCATTCATCGACCTCAAATATGGCTTATCATCTGAAATATGTTAGTAGCAGCAACTTTACATGGCGCTCGATCTAATGTTAACCAAGAAATATGTGCGCTGTTCAAGTGTCTGTAGAGGCGCCGCTGCGCTCACTTGCTCTTAAAATACTCCCTCATTTCTGCTCATACAGATAAGAGTAATACATCTTTCAAATCTGTAAAGACTTTACGTTTATTTGTGTGCACTCAACAACAAAACATTGCGCTTTTGTAAAATAACGAAAGCAAACAGTATGCGCTTTCTGTCGTCTCGGTCTCTGTAAACTTGCGCGCAAAACTGTATTTTGCCTTACAGACATGGAACAATATATAGAGAGTCCATGCCGATAGTTTTCCGGTTCGCGTCCGTTGCTGGAGTTGCTGAGAAGGGTCCGCTGGCATTATACAGTATGAGAGCGGCCTCTAGAGGCAGAAATCACTGACAGCACGTGTCGTTTATTTTGACACGTGACACTGCGTGCTGCACAGAGCGGGAAACTCCAGACTCGCATTTAAATACAGCCGACAGAAAATCCTGCCGCGGAACAGAGCGCCATTCACATAGTTTTCTATTAAATTACATTATATTTGTCCCAAATCGTTGTGAATGTACATAATGACTTTAACCTAGACTATAAATGATGTATTGTGCATTTTTCAGCAAAACCTTTGTTCTTCTGTGGCTCTAATAAAGTCTGTATGCTTCATATAGAGAGCTGTAATAGATCGCGCTTTCTCTTTCCGCTTGCTGTTTTTTTAAATGCCAAACTTCAAACTAATTTATGCCACATAGTTCATTCTTAAAGCAAACTTATGTCCGTTTGGTGATTAAATAAACTGTTTTAGACCGCCACTTGAATTGAACGCAAAGCGTCTGGTGTGTGTGTGTGTGATACCTCTGAGTTCTAGACGCAGCGCTGCATTTTTGCCCGGTGTGTGGCTTTTTTTTTTTTTATTAGATAATTATCAAGTGTTAAAAAATAGAAGCAAATAAAGTGTTTGAGTACACATACAATATCCATATGTATGTAATATTAATGCTATGGCCTTGTGTAGATATTTAAAGATGGCCATCTTTAAGCATGACTGTTGAAATTAAATGGTAATACTTAACAATAAGAGTCCATTCGTAGCATTAATGAAAACTGTAGAAGTGTTGTTCCTTGTTAGAGTGTTTTCATTTCAACATTCACTATTAGCTACTAGGCTACATTTTTAAATTTTAAAGTTTCTTCTTTTAACATTAGCAAACTATGAAATAACTTTAATGATCAATATAATAAATAATACTAATATTTTTATTCATTTACAAAGTATGGTTCAGAACTGTTACTGCTTTTTTTAAAATAGTAAAGCACTAGTTTTCTTTCAGTATCCATTTTAAAAACTATCGGTTGATTAATCGGTATCGGCCAGTGTAGTCCAACCTAGCTATCGGTATCGGTAACATCCACTATCGGTCGACCTCTAGTCCTAATCCCTTGATCAATAGGAATCCACTCTGGAGTTGGTTTATTATTTATTTATTTTTCCCCTTACAAATTTGTTTGATGCAACATTCTATATATAGGTATTAGAGCTGCACGATTAATCGTTAAAAGATCGCGATCTCGATTCAAATACCCACACGATCTAATTTCTGAATAACAACGATTCGCCCGTGTCTATTAAAACTTTGAAAAATCATACCGGAACATTCAAATCTGCATTCGCGCCGCTGCTGATCCAGAGAGCAGACAGTTAACATGTTTAGGTAAGAAAAAGCTTCACAAACAGTCTTTTCAACTACACAGTATTATTTCTGTCTTACAGTCATTCATAGAAATACTGGGATAAAAGTTTATAGTTCGGCTACAAACATTGATGTCTATGGTAGCGATCAAAATAGAGCGACTCATCTTTTGAAAGCAACTGGCGCTTCAAATAACGTTTGTGTCGATTGCATCATTTCGCCACTAGGTGGCGACAAGTGACTGTTAAAAAATGTATTTGTTATTGAATCATTCATTCGAGATTCGTTCAAAAACACTGATTCATCCATTAATGAAACAACTGAGGTATGAGTGAGTCATTGAATCATTAATACAAACCAATTTTTCATCATTTTAATTCTAAAAGTTGGTGTATTAAATACACTATATTTTAAATACATATACCCCGGGTTTCACAGACAAGGCTTAATCCTAGTCCTAGACAAAAATGTAAATCTGAGCCGTTTCAACTGAAAGAAACTCGCATTGACTGATCTTAAAATATATCAGTGCCTTTGTTTTGTCTCAAGATGAACACCAGTAATGTTTTTTTCTAAGCATGTTTATAAAAATTACTTAAATGTCTTAATTGAACTATGATCTAATCCTGGTTTAGTCTAAGCCCCGTCTGTGAAACCTGGCCATACTGTATTATATATTAAAATGTTTAATAATTTATTTAAATTAAACACTTTTAAATAGACTGCAGCAATTAATATTTTGTCACACATTATTTTGTTTAGTTCAGAATCGTGATCTCTATTTGAGAAAAAAAATCGTGATTCTCAATTTATCCAGAATCGTGCAGCTCTAATAGGTATGCTTGGGGTATTTTAAATGTTTTTTTCTTTTAAAATCATTTATATATTATAGAGTTATTTGGGGTGGGGATAATTTAAACGCGATCTGCGATGACGTCACAATCGTCTTGCATTGTGGTCTATGGAGCGGCCTGAAGTCAGCATATGAAGCAAACTCGCTCCCTCTGTCAAAATCGAGGGATCGAGGGTCTGTCCATATTAACATCCCTCCTCCACTTAAAGGGTTAGTTCACCCAAAAATGAAAATTAGCCTGTGTTTTACTCACCCTCGAGGCATCCTAGGTGTATATGACTTTCTTCTTTCAGACGAATCCAATCGGGAGTTATATTAAAAATTGTCCTGGCTCTTCTATGCTCTATCATTGCAGTGGGTGGGTGCTTTTTATTCTACAGTCCACAAGACGTCAAATAAAGTGCGGGGCGCACACGGCTCCGGGGCGTGACTAAAGGTCTCCTGTTGCGAATCCATGCATTTTTGTAAGAAAAATAACCATATTTCAAACGTAATAAACACTTTTCTATCACTTCATCTAACTGTTATAAGCAGATGACGGAGGACGTCAGCGTTGCGTGATTAGTGACGAATGCGGAGAGAGAACAAAACAAAACGCCGGTCACGAATTAGAAGCACAAAACGAGGAGTTGTAAAGAAAAATGTTGGAGGATTTCGATATAAGCCAAGAGGAGACTGGTTTTACATTGCTAAAGTAAGGAAACTTTGCTTCCTTTGCACCTGTAAACAAACTCGCGAGACTAGCATATCTCAGAGAGGCATACGTCCTCCGTCATCTGCCGGAACGACTTCCACTTATGACAGTTAGATGAAGTGATAGAAAAGTGTATTACGTTTGAAATATGGATATTTTTCTTACAAAAACACATGGATTCGCTACAGGAGACTTTATTCCCGCCCCGGAGCCATGTGAGGCACTGTTTACTACGGATGCACAAGCTTTATTTGACGTCTTGTGGACTGTAGAACAAAAAGCACCCACCCACTGCAATGATAGAGCATAGAAGAGCCAGGACAATTTTTAATATAACTCCGATTGGATTCATCTGAAAGAAGAAAGTCATATAAACCAAAGGATGCCTCGAGGGTGAGTAAAACACAGGCTAATTTTCATTTTTGGGTGAACTAACCCTTTAACGAACTGGAACGCACTTCAAAATGGCAGCGGGGATTCCCCCGAGGAGACGTGCTTAGGGAAGTGTCTAAAAGTGCAGTGGAACGCAGCCAGAGACAGTCACTTGCTTCATTTCTGAATGAATCAGCTGTTTGAACGAATCAATTGAATGAATGATTGAATGACTCACTCACTCAATAAGACTCAATAAGCTATTAATATTAATTTATTAATTAATATTAATATTAATTAATCGACACATCATGTAATTAATTAGAGTATGAATTTGATTCATATTGAATTCAATTTCTCACAATTAATTAGAATTAATTTCTAAGTAATTTAAAAGTTAGTTGTTGTTTTTTTTATAAGTAAGTCTGCCATAGCAATTCAAAAAAATTCCATCAATCTCCCAACACTTGTAGCCAACCCTTAGTTCTGATAACCAGTTAAGAGCAGCAGATAATGATGTGCTAGTCACTTAGTCTAAACACAACCAACTACACACTTCTGATACTTCAAGGTGCTAGATTAGTAGACAGTACCTTTGGTCTTGTTGGTGGATCCAGATGTGCAGCTGTTAGGGGACATGTGGCAACTGGAAAGACTGCAAGGGCGGTTGCTGCCAGGGGCACAGGTGATTACCGATGGACGATTCTGATATAAAAGGAATGTAACTTATTTTGTTCTGTTTGGAAATATGACAATTCCATATGTGACCCTGGACCACAAAACCAGTCATAAGGGTACATTTTTCAAAATTGAGATTTATACATCATCTGAAAGCTGAATAAATAAGCTTTCCATTGATGTATGGTGTGTTAGGATAGGACACTATTTGAAAATCTGGAATCTGAGGGTGCAAAAAAATCTAAATATTGAGAAAATCACCTTTAAAGTTGTTCAAATGAAGTTCTTAGCAATGCATATTACTAATCAAATATTAAGTTTTGATATATTTACGGTAGGAAATTTACAAAATATCTTCATGGAACATGATCTTTATTTAATGTCCTAATGATTTCTGGCATAAAAGAAAAATCAATAAATTTGACCCATACAGTGTATTTTTGGCTATTGCTACAAATATACCCCAGCGACTTAAGACTGGTTTCGTGGTCCAGGGTCACATATGCCAATGCACTGGAACACATTTAGCAACACATCCTGTACGAGTGAAACCACTGATGTAGAAACAAAGTTTTTTTTAAAAATGCACATGAATGCCTCAGATCGTATAAGTCTGACCTGCTGGCGACTTGTGCTGGATCCAGGAATCAGAAGCACGCTCCTAGTAGGATCCAAGCTGTGTTTGGTCATCTCAAGGGGTTGATCCACCGCAAAAATGGGGAAAGGTGCAAATACATGATGGTTATGAAGACCACTCAGAGATGTGTGACTATAATTCCACAACTCCTGATTTTCAGTGTCTCCATTCGAAGTTCTCCTGAAAAATAACACAAGAAAAAAAACATGTGGTGCGAAAAACTGATCAAACAATTCAAAACATGAGAAACTTTGCTGCACTGCAAATAACAGAACTGTAGCAGACATACAGATGTGATCCTAATAGGCATCTCATTTTGTTCATCTGTTCTTCGTCAGAGTCTTTCTGATGATTCAGAGAGTGTTCATGGTGTTTTCTCTTGGTTGGGCTCGTGGGTGTACATCCTGAGTTAAGCACAGGAAGACTAGATGCTCTTGAATCATCTGTCAAGAAATCAGATTCAGATTAAGGCACAGTCATTGCTAATAATGCTTAACAAAGACAAAGGTCCATCATCATGCTTGAATACGAGTCAGACTAGAATATCAGTGAAAGCTTTAATTAGTAATATGCAAATATTTTTTTACAAATCTGAAATCTCATACTTCAACATACCGTACTATTAAAATATTTATGACCAATTTAATGTCAATGCCATGATGTTATTTTTTTCTATATCTATTAGCCTAATTTATTCTTATATGGACTAAAAATGACCAAGACTAAATTTCGTATTAAATTCAAGGCATTGGTGTTTGTCTATAAAACCACCACTGGCTCTGCACACCTCAAATCAAATCAAATCACTTTTATTGTCACATCACAGCACATGTGCCTTCACCTTTACCTACATTCACTACTTCAGACTTATGTGCCTCTCTAGGCTTTCATTCTGCAAGTGAACGGTGCTTTGTAGTGCCATCCCAAAGAGGCACAAACTCACTTTCACAGACTTTTACCTTAAATGCTGGTGGAAAGACCTGCCCAACATAATCTGAGCAGCTGAGTCCTTAACCATCTTCAAGAATCGGCTAAAGACATATGTGACCCTGGACCACAAAACCAGTCTTAAGTGTCAATTTTTCGAAATTTTCATCTGAAAGCTGAATAAATACGCTTTCCATTGATGTATGGTTTGTTATGATAGGACAATATTTGGCTGAGATACAACTATTTGAATATCTGGAATCTGAGGGTGCAAAAAAATCTAAATATTGAGAAAATTACCTTTAAAGTTGTCCAAATGAAGTTCTTAGCAATGCATATTACTATTCAAAAATGAAGTTTTGATATATTTACGGTAGGAAATTTACAAAATATCTTCATGGAACATAATCTTTATTTAATATCCTAATGATTTTTGGCATAAAAGAAAAATCGATAATTTTGGCCCATACAATGTATTTTTGGCTATTGCTACAAATATACCTGTGTTACTTATGACTGCTTTTGTGCTCCAGGGTCACACATAAATATCAGGGCTCGCAAAATTTCAAAATCCCTGGTAGCCCTTTGGGCAGGTACTCTTCAGATTTTGGTAGCCCGAAAATTAGTTTAACTAGCCCAAATAAAAAAAAAACAGACCATGAATGTCAATTGAACAAAAACATTTTCAATACACAAATATCAAGGAAAGAGTTTTATTTTACTATCTACAGGCAATGTTCCCTCTAATGTTTTTTTTTTCTTGCTGAGCAAAACTTTTCTCTATTGGGCGGACATTTCAGGCACCTGAGGAAAAACATTCTTTATACCAGACCTGTACAGCACGCACACAAAAAAGTGTGTAACTTTTAACTTTAATGTGCTATTTATATTTGATTTGACCCTTGATGTAACTAAATGATGTACATTTTAGGTTACCTGAGAAAACATTTTTTTACAATATAATACACTGCAGTTCAAAAGTTTGGGATCAGTAAAGTTTTTTTTTAAAGAAGTGTCTTATGCTCATCAAGCTGTAGCCTATCTATTTGATAAAAAAAACTGAATATTATTCCACAAAATAATATTGTGAAATATTATTGCAATTTAAAATAAATGTTTTCTATTTTAATATACTTTAAAATATAATTCATTCGTGTGATCAAAGCTGTATTTTCAGCATCTTTACTCCAGTCTTCAGTGTCACATGATCCTTCAGAAATCATTCTAATATGCTGATTTATAATCAATGTTGGAAACAGTTGTACTGCTTAATATTTTTTGGGACCTGTGATATTTAAAAAAAAATAAAAACTTAAAAATAACTGTTTATTCAAAATAGAGATTTTGTGTTACAATATACACTCAACTTCAAAAGTTTGGGGTCAGAATTTTTTTTGTTTATTTTTAAAGATACTTTAAAAGAGTTTAGAGAAAGTTAAAGAGACTTTATTCAGCAAGGATGTGTTACATGGATACAATTTATAGTAAAGACTTATATTGTTAGAAAAGATTTCTATTTTGAATAAATGCTGTTCTTTTTAACTTTTTATTAATCAAAGAATCAAAGAAAAAAGTAACAGGTTCCAAAAAATATTAAGCAGCACAACAGTTTCACTGTAAATTAGCATATTAGATCAGCAACACTGATAATAATTCAGCATTTCAGAATGATTTCTGAAGATCATGTGACACTGAAGACTGGAGTAATGATGCTGAAAATACAGCTTTGCTTCACAGGAATAAATATTTTAAAGTATAGGTATTAAAATAGGAAACCAATATTAGAAATTACAATATACTGTTTTTTTCAGTATTTTTTAAATAAATACAGCCTTGATGAGCAAGAGACTCTATTAAAAAACAAGGGCAATTATTTATTACGTTTATAATATAGGCCTAACATAATATAATATATCAAAACAAACTATTTAAACTGATAGAATAGAATTGAATAGAAAACAAACTGAAGCAAAACCTAAGCTGATATCTGTAAGTTAAATATATAAAAAAAAACGTGAACATGAATTCTTCTATAGCTGTCTAAACATCGCTATGAAGTAGTTTG
The DNA here is from genome assembly GCA_027422415.1 of Schizothorax lantsangensis. Classification (NCBI taxonomy): domain Eukaryota; kingdom Metazoa; phylum Chordata; class Actinopteri; order Cypriniformes; family Cyprinidae; genus Schizothorax; species Schizothorax lantsangensis. The sequence continues at coordinate 930,030 of CM049862.1, forward strand.
CACAATACACCTGTGTGTGTGACTGTATATGTCTCAGTTTTGTTACCGTTCTGTGCTCATCCTCCGCTATTTCCAGCACTTAATCAAGCCACTCTTCTTTAATACATGATGACGTTTATTTCACATGTCTTGTCATTGCGTTGGTTCTCATGTTGAGCGCACTGCAACAATTGAAGTGTTCGGTTTCTACAGCGACTCGTTTGGCGCACATCATTCTCTTTCTATGAAACCTGTAAACCGCATTCAGCGGTTCTAACTCTATAGCGACATCAACTCTATAGCGGGTTGTCTGAGTATTGCGATTCTTTCGCTTTTACTGGCATTCAATCCAATGGCTTCCCCAAATAATTTTTTTGCGTGCGAGCGGCACATTATTTCTACTGCGCGGCGCGGTTGTAGAAGTGTGCAGCTTAGAGGGAACATTGCGTGGGAGCCCTGTATTTAAGGTAGCCCGTCGGGCAGGGCGGTGATACATTTTGGTAGCCCGACTGGAAAACACAATAGCCCCGGGACGTCGGGCTAGCGATTTTGCGATCCCTGAATATATATATAATAGTCAAATCAACAATATCTAACACTAGCTCTCTCTATTCTATCTACTTTTTATTCTTCTTATTTATTATAAAAAACCTTGCTCTGCGTTAGACTAACAGGACTTGTCACAGCACTTATATATTATTGCTCTTTTGTTGGTTTGATTGCTTCTATTGTCCTCATTTGTAAGTCACTTAAATAAAAGCATCTGCTAAATGATAAAAAATGTAAATGTAAAAATGTAATTCATTCATACAATTACTCAGAAATACACTTTTTTTTAATGAAAATGTGTATTTTTTAACTTAAGTACATTTTTAAATTTTGAGGGGGCATAAAGTCTTGATATAATATTGAAGAAAAAAAGCTTCAAAATGTTAACCTTAAAATATCAGATAATTTGACATTACGGCATACCAAGTTTATATCAGGATGAAAAATGTACAGAAATGTACAAAATACATTTTACCCTGAAAAAATATAATAAAAAATTTATTAAAATATGTGCACTTACTTGTATTTATTATGCAAGAAAAATGCTTTTACTTTTAATATAAGTTTTAAAGTCATATTTTTTTTTTGTCTAAGAAATTATCATATACTAGATGCAATTTAAAGTAAATATTTTATTAATGGAAGCATTTTCGTTACTGTGCACCATGGTACTGAATGATTAGTATTATTCTATATTCAAGTATTAATGGATGGCATTTCCACGACATTACTTCAGAAACTCAATATTAAATATTTATTGTGTTTAAGAGCTGTGAATGCAGTTACTTACCCTCATATGAATTACAATGCAGCCTGCTGATGTTATCGTTCATTTTATTGATGAAGTGATTAATCAAGATATCCATTTTAACACAAACATTTACATTTAAAGCATAAATCTAATCGGTTACTCCAGCTCGGCTGTTAGTAACGGCATAAGGCTGGTCTTTCAGATGGGAAAACATAAGCAACATTACAATATCTGAAAGTAAGATGTGGAAATAAAGATCTAAAAAGAGTGCGTTGTTTTTAGCATACTGAGCTATTTTAGCTGTTAGCTCAGGCTGCAAGTTAGATGCTAGCCTGTCCGTCTAAAGTTTACTTTAGTGACTTAAATCCAAAATACTAACTCATACTCGTCAAGCACGACCTGTTGTTTATATTAATGGTAAATAAAGCAGTCAAACAGGTGGTGAGTAGCTGTTGTGTTACGATTGTAAAAGATAAGTATAATGCTAACGCTGCTCGACAGGAGTCCGTGTGTTTCCCCGCATGAAAAAAAAGAAAAGTTGATTGAATTGTTCCAAACACTCAATATTTATGTATTACATTTACATTTTTCACAAAGCGTTGATCACTTATTTATATTTGGAGTTATATCTTACACTTTCTGTCACAATTGTAACACCAATTTCAATTAAAATATTAAAAATTGTTATACAGTCATCAAAAACGTCTGTCATTGGCCAATCCTGACCAGCGCTGGAAAAAGTTGCACGTACCACGTGACAGTGCTGTATCTCCGCGAAAATCTCGGAGGGGCAATGATGATATGATATTTTGTGCTATTATGTTGCTTGCTAGCTTTCGTGTTCATATTGTCATATTCATAATGTTAATTAATGTCTCTGAAGTTATACATGAAGGAAAGATAGCCTACTAATAAAAATAATAATTAATGCTCCATCTCTCGCTCTCATTTTTTAAAAGGCAACATGCCATAAATTCTGCACATATAAAATAACTCCACATATTCATAAACAGTTTTGCTGTAAAAAAAAAAAAAAAGGCACATGATGAAAGACATTTCTGATTGTTTTGTAGTTTTCAGCGCATGGTGCTAAAACCCGCATATTTTCTTAAAGCAGCACATATAACTGGCCCCTTTATTAAGATGCATTTTGGTCGATGCATCACAAGAACCTCGCTAAATACATGTGTAAATGCAATTCAATTTCGGTTGTCCCCTTTCAACCACTGGAGGTTGTAGACATTGACATTGCATTTGTGGTGTAAACCCTCAAAATGTGTTTAAACAGCTGCAAAGGGTCACCTACTCACTCATTGTGTAATTATTGTAGGAAAACATGCCAAAACATGTATTATATGTTTGCCAATTGGAATCTGAAGAGAAATAAGTGACCTGGTTTGTGCATCATCCCTCAGTCTATCAAGCAGTGTTGTAGTCAAGACCACCTAATCTGAGACCAAGTCGAGATCAAGACAATTGTGTGTTGAGACCAAGACAAGACCAAGACTTTGAGGGGTTGAGACCAAGACAAGACCAAGACTTTGAGGGGTTGAGACCAAGACAAGACCAAGACTTTGAGGGGTTGAGACCAAGGCAAGACCAAGACCAGACCAGCATTGCTCAAATTCATCTAAAGGATCCACATTTACTGCCTGAGAAATACCTTATTTTTAATCATTAAATACAATAATAAGACACTTACAGAGCTGTTACCAATCAAATGAAATCTAACAACAAAATTCATCTTTGCACTGCAGTGGTGGCACAGAAGCTGCATCTGAATTGGTACAATTACAAATGCATAAATAATGTTGAGAATAATGTTAAAAATTGTTTACTGAATGTTTTTATAAAAGCAATACATATATTATTTTTCAAAACAGTTCTCTTGGTCTTGTGATATTGCTTAATTCATATTATAATATAAAAATCCACATCTCAAGCATTTTTTTTTTGCAACAATATCTTGAATTTTGTGGGAGTATGTATTAATTTTGGTGACATTTTTGACACAGTCCCTCAATAATTTCTGACCCGGCATAGCAGTATAAATCATTTGTTCTCAGCCAGGGGCCGGGGCCCACTATGGGGCCTCAAGATGACTTAAAATTGTTTAAAATAAAAGAAAACAAGCATTAAAATGAACTAAAACAGGTAAAAATCAAAGATATTTCTTAGTATTTGGTTATTTTTATAATGAATATACATCTTTTTAGTCATGCTAAGCTCTAAAATATTCTGGGTGAGTAGACAGAAGCCTTCAAATAATGTTGTGGACAATAGGTGGGCAGTGAAGTCAAACATTTTGACATCCACTGGTATAAATCAAATTATTTATTTTTATTTATTTATTTAATTACTTATTGATTGCATTTGAAGCAGGAAGTTTTACATCCAATCACATTAATGATGGTTGTAAATAAACCAGACAATTTAGTGATATACCCGCAGTTGTGGTCTTGAAACAAAATCCCGAGTCCTCTTAGACCAAGACAAGACCGAGTACAAATGCGGTCGAGACCAAGACACGACCAAGACCATCAAAAAATGGTCTTAAGACCGGTCTCAAGACCAAGACCGGTCTTGAGTACTACAACACTACTATCAAGATTGCATATGTCTTAATAATAAATTAAGGTCACACTAAATATTCATAAGGAAATAAATAATAGTTCAGAACAGAAATCTCTTGCCTGCAAGAATCAGAGGTGAGCTGTGGTAAAGAATGCAGTAAATCATGTAGAATGCATTGATAGTTCAAGCAATATCTAGCTGTATCTGCGAGAAAAACAAAATAGTAATTCTATAAGGGGAAGCTCATTTGCCCAGTGCACTATTTTCCCACGCATGCACTGCGGGAAACCTTTTTATTTTGTATACTGTCTTGTCATGAAGGACACGATCAGGCAGTCTAGCATGGGGGAGGGTAGAGAGAGCAAGCATCTCATGCAGAGATGCAGCAAGCGTCTGATTGGCTGCATATATACACGACATCAGAGCTGGAGAAAGCAGAGAGGGGAGGAAACACTGCGACGCAAGGAGGGATCCCAGCATCTCACTTCGCTAGGTATTCAGTGCTTCTCCCGCTGCTGGAGCAAATCCCCTGAATGCATGTGCTTGACATCTCCACATCTATTTCCAAAGCAGCGCTCCTCCTCTAGTCTCTTTAGCCATGAACTACCTGCGCCGGCGTCTGTCGGACAGCACCTTTATCTCCAACCTGCCTAATGGCTACATGTCAGACCTGCAGAAACCAGATCCTCCTCAGCCTCCCCCTCCTGGACCAGCCTCAGGACCGGCTCCGGTGTCCCCGGGCCAGGAGAGAAAACCCATCCAACCCCAGCCTCTAGGGACGGGATTCTTCAGCTCCATCACCAGTGTGGTGAAGCAGACGGCCGCCTCAGCAGGGCTGGTGGAGCAAACGGCTGTGCCTGCCTCGTCCAAGAGACACAAGCTCCTGCTGGTCATCGATGAACCACTACAGGACTGGTAAGAGCAACCATTTTCACTTGAGCTCCTCAATAAGGCTGATTTTTTTTTTCAATCAGGCTGTATATGGCATCTTCCCTTGTTTTAATCCTTATCTGTTGAGTTATTTATTTAGTGCTAAGCTTAATCATTTAATTTAGTTTTGGTGCAAATAAAAAAACAAGAAGATATAGTAAATGCACACTTTCATAATTAACATCTTTCATTCACATGCTGTTTTTGGCTGGGAAAATGCAACGCCATCACTGAATAAATCTTAGGTCTCACTGATCTACATGCCTAAAGTGTGTTTGATTTGTAATGATATTTCACTTACTCACGCAAGATGACAAAGTAACACATAACACAGAGATTATTTAGAAAAAGAATATGGGTGAATCTCAGGAGCAGGAATATCTGAAGCATTTCCAGACTTTAGAAAAATCAGGTGGACTCAGCAAATTGATAACAATAATGCTTACACTTCACAGCGAAGCCACAGAAGAACCATGTTTGGTTCCACAAAGAACCATTCAGTCAAAGGTTCTTTAAAGAACATCTCTTTCTTACCTTTTTATAATCTGAAGAACCTTCTTTCACCACAAAGAAGCTTTTGTGAAACAAAAGGGTTCTTCAGATGTTAAAGGTTCTTTATGGAAGCATTTAGACAAAAAGGTTCTTCTATGGCATCGTGAAGCACCTGTATTTTATATACTATTTGATATCTGTTCTATCCTCAATTTCCTTGGTCATTTGTTCAAATGATTAGTGTGAGGAGTAAATGCATGCTAATTATCCTTTAAATCCATATTTGTAATAGCATGCAGAAAAAATGGTCAAATATTGTTTATTCTTGCATGCTGTTAATTTGTGTGGTATAAAGAATGAAGATTTTTGCGATGCAGTATATGTCAAACATATTATAGATATTACAGTATAATGTCAAAGAGAATGTGTTCAGAGACAGACAAACTGAATGACTGATTCTGCTTTGAGATGTCACATATATCATATTTTTATGGTTAGTGTAAATAATCCTGTCTGAATCAAAGCTCCCAAACCATGTAATAACATTTAATGCAGATACAAATTCAAAAGATACTATATTAAATACATTTGATGTTTAAAGGTCTGCTATTAATATATTAATAATATGGATTTGATTCAATTAAATCTTGCTGGTATGCATATAGAAAATTATTTTATTAAAGAAATTGTTGAATAATGTGTAAATAAAATACATGTGCTTAGTTGAGAATAATTTGGGATTAAATGGGTCACTAATATCCACAATAAGTGACCATTGGTTTATGTGTTTGCTCCACCAGTTTACATTAATAACTCCTGTCTGAAGGAGGTCTGCTGTGTTATGTTTTTACAAACGTACACTTAAAGTCTTCGATAAGAAATCGGTACATTATCATCATTGTCCAATACTGAAAAAATATAATTTGTTAAGTTGGGAAAACATGATTAAGTATGCAAATGTATGCTTGATGTATACAATTATTTATGGTTTATCTTCTCCCCCTCTTGGTCAGTTACTGATTATCGCTCTACATGAGGTGCATTAAGAGGAGACTGTATCATACCGCTTAGACAAAGTAATTTTAGTCAGTCTGCTTTTTCTGTCAAAGCTGCACGAGAGTGGAATACTATTCTGACCCGCTCTACGGACGATGCAATTTCCACCACCCTCCACCTGGCTCTCACCCACCTAGAAAACAAAGACTCCTATGTTAGAATGCTGTTCATTGACTTCAAACTATAAGAGATCTAGACACATATGCTTTATTTAGGGTTCAATTGAAGAATTGTTTAATTAGTACTCAGATTAGTCAACACTAGAATCTTATATCTGCTAGCTGTCTATTATTGTTTGTATTTTGTTTGCATTGTTTTTAATTGATCCTATTGTTTTCAATAGACTACCGTATGATTTGTATTGTGTAATTCTTAAATGTTCTAGTATGTATTTTTAATTACTTTTTTTTAGGGTGACTTGTAACATCTTGTCCAGGGACTACGGATGAAAAATAGCCTTTGGCTAATTCTGGTACATTTCAACTTAATAAATAAATAAAAATAAAAATGTTTTTGTGTGGTGAAGATTAGACTACAATTTGAAGCCCTTTAACATCAATGCATTGAAATTAATAGGTGCAGTAAGTTAACATTTTGTATTTGACATCTTATTGTCTACATTACGATAATTAGATTAAACATTAAAATGCTTTCAACTTTCTGATACATTAATATATAACCCAAACATTCTATCTATACACAGTATAATATGCTGTCATTTAAACTGTGATGTTATTCACTACAATATAACCTTCACTACACAGTACCGTTTACTGCACATTAATAGCTACACATTAATTTGACTTCATATGAGGTACTTGATTTTGTTTAACGGTGGATCAGCAGTGTGCATCTGTTGCAGACTGACAGAGAAGCAATCAGCTGAGATACTCTGAAACCATAGTATCCGTCAGCAGAGGAACATTAGTGCACTGCACTGCATGACACTGTTGGGGAACTGTGTAATTACTAACAAGACGTTTAAACTCCACCGGTCTGAATTATAGCTCTTCATGTTACTAGCTCAGCACGCTACATCCAGTTTGGTGGCACTGCAGCTCTATAATACAGATAAATGTAACATACGTTGACAGAATTAATTTTGTCATTGAAAATAAATGATCATAATCATTTACATTGTGTGTGTCCTGATATTCCCTACACAATGTTGATCAAATGTCCCCACAAGGATAGCAATACCAGGAAATTCTGACATTTTTTTGAGGAAATAGGATAAGATAAGCTTATAAATCATACAGCATGATGTTTTTTGCAAGTGTAAAAATGTATGTGAGGGGTAGGATTAGGGTAAGGGGACAGAAAATACAGTTTGTACAGTAGAAAGACCATTACGCCTATTGATAGTTTTCACGTGACGTCACACCCTTATAGGACGCCCACCTGGAGGGCAAAATGAAGCTTTGCTCCACTGACCGCCAGCTATTTTTACGCAGATTGCATAAAGTAATAATGTAGTAAAACGCAGATATTAAAAGGCGAGATTCAGTGGACACCTTATTCATTATGTATATTTTGTACAGGCAAGAAGATGAAGCCAGAATATAAACACAATGTGTAAAAGTTTCACATTAAATGGCTTCCCATAGAAAACCATTAGAAGGAAAACACTGAACCATTAAGCGGATTGCGTTCATATTCCGGCCTCATCTGCTTGCCTGTGTAAACTATGCATCATTAATATGGTGATTACTGAATTGGATCTTTTAATATCACTGTTTTAAATATATTAAGGTACTTTAAGTGTTTTTACAACGTTTTGTCGCACTGTTTATGATTGAAATATTGCCGCGGGTGCTTAATATGGATTGCAAATGGCCAAAACTTGCATTTTGTTCAGAAATACCTTTGTTTTATTCTTTTGAGACGTGATCAAAATAATTGCATCTGGGAAACAGATGAAAAATTGACAAGCGTGTGCTGCAGTTCTATGGATGTTTTGCCCTCAAAGTCTTCGAGCCGGTCACGTGACTGAAAACTATCAATAGAGAGTCCTTGTAAAACATGGAAACCAGTGTGTGTCTAACCTCAAGTTGAAGTGAAAACATTCACATTGTAGCAAGGCAATTTAATCGAGGAATTCCTGGAATGTCACACGAACTACTTCAGGTGAAAAAATGAGCAAAAATGTTGATCACCATGGTAACTAGCCTACTGCACAATATGCCATTATCCTCGTGCCAACATTTAGGGCAAAAATACCACCTTCATATACGTTCCCAGAAAAAGAAGTGATTGTACAGCAGCTTGTCACTGGAGTAGTATCCTATAAGGGACATCTTCGTACACTATTTACCTTTAAAAGGTTCATAGAAGTACCTTAAGCGTATAGTGGTACCATGTTGCTACTCTTAAGGTACTAATATGCACCTTTAACTGCACCTAAACTGTTGTTAAAGCTTGTTATATGCAGCACAGTTCTAAAGAGGTATTTTTACATAAATTATTGATGAATCAGAGATAATTAATGAACTCACATATAATAAAGTACATTACTATGTAATCTTAATTTCACTTAAGTATTTGTGTGAAATATGAGTGCATTTCTGTATGATAACATTTATTTCAGTTTGAAAAAAACTGAGCTTCTCCTTTTTGGTAATACTTTGAACAGGAAAATTTATATTTTAAATATAAATATATATTTAAATATATATCGTAAACAGAACTGGGTAGATTACAAATTGTAGACAGTTACAGATTACACAATTAAAACTGTAGTTAGTAACGTAATGTAGGTTACTGTCACGGTGCACACACGAGGGAGGAACAGGAACACGGAGACGAGAATATAAACTCAAATAATAGTCTTTAATGACATCAAGGCAGGACTGACATGGACAGAAACACCGGGGGGTAACGAGTAGATCAGACGAAATCAAACTCAAAGGCAGGAACTAATATACACAGGGTAATTAACACATAATGAGACAAACACAGCTGGAACATACTTAACTCATAATGACATGAAACAAGTACAGGAAACAAACCAAATATGGACACAAGAGGCAGGAACAGATGACACACATAACAGAACCCTGACAGTTACTCGTTTTAGGTCATGTTTTCTGAGTACTTTTTAGATTACTAACAGATTACTTTTTATCAAACTTGTTTTGAACTCACCATTAAAAGTACCATAATAATGCAAATAAGAGAAATACATTATTTTCCCTTCCCTTCTTTTCTTTCCTTCCTTCCTTCCTTCCTGTCTTTCTTTCTTTCCTTCCTGTCTTTCTTTCTTTATTTCTTTCTTTCTTCCTTCCTTCCTGTCTTTCTTTCTTTCCTTCCTGTCTTTCTTTCTTTCTTTCTTTCTTCCTTCCTTCCTTCCTGTCTTTCTTTCTTTCCTTCCTGTCTTTCTTTCTTTCTTTCTTTCTTTCTTCCTTCCTTCCTGTCCTTCTTTCTTTCCTTTCCTTCCTTCCTGCCTTCCTTCCTTCCTGTCTTTCTTTCTTTCTTTTTTCTTTCCTTCCTTCCTGTCTTTCTTTCTTTTCTTCTTTCCTTTCCTTCCTTCCTTCCTGTCTTTCTTTTTTCTTTCCTTCCTTCCTTCCTGTCTTTCTTTCTTTCTTTTTTTATTTCTTCCTTCCTTCCTGTCCTTCTTTCTTTCCTTTCCTTCCTTCCTGCCTTCCTTCCTTCCTGTCTTTCTTTCTTTATTTATTTATTTTTTCTTTCCTTCCTTCCTGTCTTTCTTTATTTTCTTCTTTCCTTTCCTTCCTTCCTTCCTGTCTTTCTTTCTTTCTTTTTTCTTTCCTTCCTTCCTTCCTGTCTTTCTTTATTTTCTTCTTTCCTTTCCTTCCTTCCTTCCTGTCTTTCTTTATTTTCTTCTTTCCTTTCCTTCCTTCCTTCCTGTCTTTCTTTCTTTCTTTCTTTTTTCTTTCCTTCCTTCCTTCCTGTCTTTCTTTATTTTCTTCTTTCCTTTCCTTCCTTCCTTCCTGTCTTTCTTTCTTTCTTTCTTTTTTCTTTCCTTCCTTCCTTCCTGTCTTTCTTTATTTTCTTCTTTCCTTTCCTTCCTTCCTTCCTGTCTTTCTTTCTTTCTTTTTTCTTTCCTTCCTTCCTTCCTGTCTTTCTTTATTTTCTTCTTTCCTTTCCTTCCTTCCTTCCTGTCTTTCTTTCTTTCTTTTTTCTTTCCTTCCTTCCTTCCTGTCTTTCTTTCTTTCTTTTTTTATTTCCTTCCTTCCTTCCTTCCTGTCTTCCTGTCTTTCTTTCTTTCTTTTCTTCTTTCTGTCTTTGTGAATATGGTCAAAGCTGAATGGTATGACACACAGTAGGATTTTTAGAAAGGAAAATTTAAAACAGAAGAATTAGGGAGAATCAATAAATGATGAATAATGAGCATTTTAAAATGTCATATAATCTAATAACAAGTACCTAATTGGAATCTGAGTATGCTATCCAGATTACGTGTCATCAGATACTACCCAGCTCTGATCATAAATTTACATTTATGCATTTAGCAGACGCTTTTATCCAAAGCGACTTACAATTCAGGCTATACAATTATTATATATTTTTTTATCAGTATGTGTGTTCCCTGTGAATTGAACCCATGACATTTTGCGCTGCTAACGCAATGCTCTACCACTGAGCCACAGGAACACATATAACAGGCCACAGGAATAAATATATATATATCGATTTTACATCTTGTTTTTCCTTCCCTTTTACTACAGGGCCAAACTCTTTAGAGGGAAAAAACTGAATGGAGATTATGATATTAAAGTTGAACAGGTGAGATGATGAAAGTCACAAGACAAATGAGATCAATCAAAGTGTTTGTATTAGTTGAGTTACTGATTGGCTGGTTTTGTTTTTCAGGCTGAGTTTGGAGACATCAGTGTTGTGGCTCATGCTAATGGATCCTGTAACGTGGCTGTGCAGGTTCTGCAGAATCAAAACACAGTTGTCAGGTAAACTCACATATAAAAATCACCACAAGCTATTCGAATTGTACCGCTATACATTCAAGTGCAATTATTAATGTGCATTAACATTGTATATTGTATATTGTCTAAAACAGTCAGATCTATTTTGTTGTGTACAATAACAGCCAGCAAACTTTGTTAACCTTCAATCAATATGAAAGCTAAATTAGCCCACTTGGAGCGATCTGATTTGATGTGTCGCACATGAAAGCTATATCATTATGCTGAGATGTAATAAAGGACAATTGTAATAAAAGCCCTTTCACAATGATTTGAGTGGCTTGTCACCAATACAATGCTTCTGTGTAATTACACAAATGGCCCATGAATTTACATCAATTCAGAGTCTTCAGAGGCACATTCAAAACACTGTCTAAGTATTTAATTTAAATATGAAAATGTGTGTAAGCGCCATGATCATACCCCGCTCTCACACCAAGTACTGAATGAGCCAGAAAAGTCCTGTCTGCAGGAGACGTCTCTGTATGGAAATAAGCCTCCTTGAGGTCTCCTGATGTAAACCAGTCTCTGGGACGATGTTACATGACAGTGTTCTGAGTGTCAGTATTTTAGGGCCTGTCCGAAAACCCACATTTGCAGTCTTTGACTACTTGTCTACTCTACATGTTTCTTGTATTTGGCCCAAGTGTTCAGGTGGGCATGAAGATCACAGGTGTGTGTGGAACCTTTCATTACCCGATGGGACATATTTATAGTGTTGTAAAAATGCAAATTACAGAGCTTTATTTTGATTTTTAAAACTTTACATTTTAAACATGAACAGGTTACACAATTTAGTAATTGTGGTGCTTCTAATTAAGTTATAAGAGCAGTTACAAATGATGCACAAAACACACATTCTCACCTTTGCACCAATAATGTGCAACACTTTGTTTTACTACCAAATTATATTATGTAATATCTGATTATTAATATTTAACGTACACTGGAAAGGTTTCTGCGACATCTTGTGAAATCTCGTCAAAAAGTCTCACGATGTATTTTGAGAACATGATGCATGATGGGAGACACTTAGCCTTGAATACAGCTCTGAAGCATGGATTTAGTGTGCATTAAGGGCACTGCGCTTTGGCGTATTTAAGACCTGGCACAGTCTTACATGTTGCATGCACACGCTTTCAAGTGGCCAAGACCGTAAATGTAGGTATGGGGAACAGGTGAGCACAATTAGTCAAACAAGGACTAGGCAAGGACTAAATGAGGGAGCGTGGTAAAGGAAAACAAGGAGGCAGGACAAGGGAAGCACATGGCCCAGAATACCAGAATACAGTGGTAACAATATAAAATACTATATAGAGTATACATTGCTAGAGTAAATTGACATTTATGGGCTTTGTTAGCACAAATACCTGTACATATTGTCACAACAGTTTAGATGATTATATTCACTTCTTTTGGAATTGCACATAATGTAAAGAAATTTTGGACAGAAGTTGTGGATAAATTAGAGGAGATTTTAAATGTCACTATTTCCTTATCTCCTTTATTATTCCTGCTAGGCGATCTCTCTTATGTTAGCACTCCAAAAGAAATCAAAACATTTATTTTTATTTCATCTATACTAGCAAAAAAAAGGTAATATTAGTAAACTGGAAGGACAGAACTAATATCTCTATTACTCAATGGCTCAGTTTGTTAGCAGACACTC
>CM049862.1:947966-1000466 GCA_027422415.1 Schizothorax lantsangensis
ATTGGTATTATCTAATTGTGTCTTAAATTTAACAGCTGACAGATATTCAACCGAATTATTACATACCTTTCTATCAAAGTTATCATTATCAAGATTAATATGTTCATTTAACTGTGAGTTCTTTTCATATTTTATTACCATTTTCTAAACTATAGCAAATAAACTGTGATAATGTGAGAAATGTTGAAGGTGTCTGAATAAGTTTTGGTTTGACTGTATACAAGTACTCAATTTAAGCTTATAGAAATTAAAGTTTGAACTTATACATATGTTTTACTTGGAATTGTTTACAAGGATTCTTTAAGTAAATATCAAAGTTATGATCCGGTTGTTCCCATCATGCACTGGGGCATGAGTAGTCAATAAGGTTAACTTTTTCACTCTTTTCGAGTTGTATTTACACTGTTTAATGGTTGCTTTTGCTGTTTAGTAACTTGCTGTTTTGTGGCATCTGGAGTTCATTTTCTACTCAAAATGACCCATTCATACTCAAACACTATTCACTGATCGTTACCGTCATCCCAAGTATTGAGGTCTCTGTGTTCTTTTGGGTAATGTATATTGTGTAGATTTATTATTTGTGACCCTGGACCACAAAACCAGTCATAAGGGTCAATTATTTGAAATTGAGATGTATACATCATCTGAAAGCTGAATAAATAAGCTTTCCATTGATGTATGGTTTGTTATGATAGGACGATATTTGGCCGAGATACAACTATTTGAAAATCTGGAATCTGAGGGTGCAAAAAAATCAAAATATTGAGAAAATCATCTTTAAAGTTGTCCAAATGAAGTTCTTAGCAATGCACATTACTAATCAAAAATTAAGTTTTGATATATTTACAGTAGGAAATTTACAAAATATCTTCATGGAACATGATGTTTACTTAATATCCTAATGATTTTTGGCATAAAAGAAAAATTGCTAATTTTGACCCATACAATGTATTGTTGGCTATTGCTACAAATATACCCCAGCGACTTAAGACTGGTTTTGTGCTCCAGGGTCACATTTAAAGAAAGGATAAAAAACTATCTACCTGCTTACTTACATGTTTGCAAGTGAATCACATAGCATGTTTTTTTTTTCAGTGCTACATTTTTTGAAGAAAATTATAAAAAAAAACGTGACTGAAATGTACTTGAGTACTGCAGATTAAACTTAAAATAATTAAGTAGAAATGACTCCTCAAACTCTAACTGGCCATGTTAAATTTACTTATTTCCTTTGATAATTTTACCTACATTGGTTAAGTATATTTTATTTAATACTTTTGAAAAATAAATAAATATGCGTGCAAAAACTCAAGTATATATCGCTGCAGCCCGGAGACCTCCAAGTGGGAGGGACTTATGCCACAAGTAGGATGGGCAGCTCCAAGAGGGAGGGTAGGTTTAGGGTTGGGTGTAGGGCATATTAACAAGGCCCAACCCATTTGGAGCTGACGCCGACCTCCGTTTATCTCCAAAAAAGAAAAAGTGAGTACATTTCACTTTATTTTTCAGTGTATGAGCAGATGTGCTTGTGTCTTTCAGACTGCTGTTGAGAAGGATGCGGTGGTTGAAGTAAAGAACGGCCCACCACAGAAAGCTCCTCCACAAGGCTGCTTGCAGTACATTCTTGACTGTAATGGTGTTGCAGTGGGACCAAAATTAGTGCAGGCAAACTAACATAATCGTGAAAGCTCGAAGCATTTACGCTCCTGCCAGGTTGTGTTCAAACATTCAGACAGTGACCTGAGGTACAAGGGAACAAATAATCTGTTAGAAAAGTCTTAGTTTGGGCCTGATCCGTATTTCAGTCTGTACTGTGTAACTTTCACTGTTCTGCGCTTGTGATGGTTGCTTTGTTTCTATGTGAAGCGGTTGTCTCTTCAAGGTTGTTGTGTGGTGATACAGCAGATTGCGCCTATAGTGTTCAGTGCCACTCTTTCCTTGTACCTATTTTTTTCTTGTCTCGTGTCTTGTGTTATGTTTTAGTAAATGGTGTTCAAAGAGTTACAGTGTGTGAGTGAGTGTGTGTGTGTGTGTGTGTGTGTACCTTGTATTCGCTACATTATGGGGACCAAATGTTCCAACTAGTATAATAATACCAGTATATTTTGTCCTTGTGGGGAGATTTCTTGGTCCCTGTGAGGCAAACAGCTTATAAATCATACACAACGTTTTTTGAAAAAGTAAAAATGCAGAAAGTTGTGTGTGAGGGGTAGGTTTAAGGGTAATGGCATAGAAAATACAGTTTGTACAATATAAAAACCATTACGTCTATGAACCCATAAAACATGAAAAGCAGTATGTATGTGTGTGTGAATGGTTGTATGCATACATGAATGGAGACTATAAAATATAAATGAACATTTAATTGCATGATCAAATGTGTGTGTGTCATTGTGTGTTGAAAAGTAAGGTGTGTGTTTTCTTTTGTGACATCACTGTTGAAATAATAGATATCATACTGTATGCACTTCTAGTATTGTAAATGCGTTATAAAATATGGTGAAATGTATTTGCTACAATGGATGAAAGCTATATTACTAACCATCAATCATTTTTTTTCTTGTTACTAATATTATTGAAGAAATGCAATTACATAAACAATAAGCAATAAAAATAAAACTGAACAAACAATGAACCAGTTAAGTGAATGTGCTTAACCTTCAGACAATGTTGACTGTCAACCTTAAGTTCAAAATAAAATTATATTGTTTAATTTCTCTTCATTTATATAAAACATGCAAACCTTGTCACCAAACTTTAGGATCTAAACCCCCAATTTAAGAAAACTCTTTAAATGAACATCTCAAAATAACAAAATGAATCACATTTTGAGATGTTTTAATGAATTTATGATATATATAATAATTCAAACCAGGGTCATCCAACATGGGAGGCAGGTGTGCTATAGCTGTGGTTCAGCCCTGTTCCTGGAGGAACTTGAAGTCTAATGAGCTGATGACCTCGATCAGGTGTGTTTGATTAAGAAGATATGCAAAATGTGCACTGTTGGGGGACTCCAGGAACTGGGTTGAAAACCCCTGCACTATAAAACCATTTAAACAGAAATTTGAAGATGGTTTTCCCAGGTATCAGAATATCACACTTCAAGATGTTTCACTACTGTCTACATAGCAAGCACTTGACTCATTAATCGTTAAAACATAGCGGGAGTACTTTTCAGGCCAAAACCCATGACAGGTCATTTTGGTGTCCCTCAGGGTTCAATTCTGGGCCCCCTTACTTTTTAGTATATACATTTTTTTTCTTTATGTCAGCTTGTAAGATCACTCTTTCTTAATTACCATTTTTTATGCAGATGATGACATTAATTAGAAACTTGGTGACAATAAGGCAGTCACTTTTTTACACTGTGATGCCTCTTCCTTCAACAGAACAATGTATTTGTGTCCTCCACACACCCCTAACCCTACCCCTCACACAACACTACTGGCAAATTTTGAATTTCAGAGAACACTGTTTAGTATGTTTTTTTTTTAAAGTTATTTGGTTTACAGGGACACAGGAAGTGTCCTCATATAAACAACTTTTATGTTGTAGTACTCATATCATATTGTGTCCCCCCCCACACACACACACACGGTGGTATTGGTGGTTTATTGGGACTCTCCATAGGCGTAATGGTTTTTATACTGTACAAACTATATTTGCTATCGCCTACACCAACCCTACACCTAAACCTACCCCTTACAGAAAACTTTGTGCAGTTTTAGATTTTCCAAAAAAAAAAACAATTTGGTATGTTTTTTTAAGCCTTCTGAATTACAGGGACATGGGCAGTGTCCTCATAAACCACACATTGTAATACCCCTGTCATACCCACATCATTATATACATTTGTGTCCCTGTAAACCAACCAAACCAGTCCCCACACACACACACACACACACACACACACACACACACACACACACACACACACACACACACACACACACACACACACACACACACACACACACACACACACACACACACACACACACACACACACACACACACACACACACACACACACACACACACACACACACACACACACACACAAGCTCTAAGCACCCATCCTAATTCTGAAAAGGCCATATTCATGGAGTAGAGAAGAATTGTGCCAGATTAAGCTACACTAACTGGATCACATATTACAAATTTAAAAGCAAATTCAACTCAAGTAGCACATTCAATGGGTGCCCAAGGCTCATTGATGCACATGGGGCGCAAAGCCTGTCTGATCTGATCACACAGAAGACCTAGCCTACTGTAGATAAAATGGATGAAAAACTTGCAACATACACTTAATGCTGACCACATATGCCAGAACACAGTGCGTCACAGTGCGTTTTCTGTGTGAAACTAACAGACCAGTCAGAGTCCCATGATGACCCATGCCCACCAATGGGCACATGAGCGTCATAACTGGACCATAGAGCAATGGAAGAAGGTTGGCTAGTCTGATGAATCATGTTTTCTTTTAGATCAAGTGGATTGTCGGGCGCATGTGTGTTGTTTACTCAAGCTGAGTTGCATAACATTAATGTGAACTGTGACAAATCTAACATTCATCTTGTACATTATTTACATCACTGCATCCACAGACCTGTTCATAGTTTTAACCAAAGATGTTACAACAGAACATCTAGTTTTAATATTCATTATAATATTTTCTGAATTTACACAAAATATGCTGTTCAAACGTTTACACCCTCAGGTCTTAATATTGTGTTTTCTTGACAATTAGTGGCTGTTTGCAGTCCTTTGTGCTTGTCCTAAGCAGTAATGCTACTAACTGTTGACAAATATCCTCCAAGTCTCTGCACATTTGCGTTTTTACTGACAGTGGTTATATGATAATGATCTTTGGCCACTTCACATGCAACTCTCACAAATCTGAAAGCAGTCATTTATGCTCTAGGAGGCAACGTGCGTTATAAAGAATCAGTGGTACATAAACCTTTGAAAAAGATAATTATGTACAGTAACAGTCATTATTTTGTATTGTGGAATATACAGTGCCTTGCAAAAGTATTTATATCCCTTCATTTTTTTCCATGTATTCATATGTTGCAGCTTTATGTTAAACTGCTTTAAATTACTTTTCAATACTCATCAATTATAAGTTGATGTAATTATACTTCATACACCATAATGACAATTAGTATTTGGAAACTTGGAATTGAGGTTCATCAGACCAGAGAATCTTGGTTCTCAGTCTGAGAGTCCTTTAGGGTTTTTTTTTTATTGAATTTTGCTCTGATATGCATTTTCAGCTGTTAGACCTTATATAGACAAGTGTGTGCCTTTCCAAATCATGTCTAATCAATTGTATTTGTCACAGGTTATCTCAAAACAAAATGTAGAAACATCTCAAAGATGATCCAGTGAAACTGGAATGCTACTGAGCTAAATTGCGTCACAGAAAAGGGTATGAATACTTAGGCAATATTACTTTTTTTTATTGCTTTGTCATTGTGGCAAATGAAGTGTAGATTGATGTGCGGGAAAAAAAAATTCAAAGCAGTTTAACATAAGGCTGCAACACAACATAATGTAAAGAAAATGAAGGGGTACAAATACTTTTGCAAGGCACTGTATTTTATGTTGTGCTTCTTTAAGGCAGCACTAGAAAAAACTTCAGTTGTACAATTAACACAGCAAATGAAGACATACAATGGTAGGAAAGGGTATTTAACTTAATTTTATTAAAATAGTTGATTAACGGTATGTACTCAGTCAATAACATTCAAAATACTTGACATCACAAAAAAGAGCTCAAATTGTGTAAGACTATGTGGCATCTTAATAATGAACAGCATTCAATGACAGCTCAATACTGACTAAATCATGAAGCTCTTTTTGTGTATATTCAAACACTATTACCCTTTTAGCATTGACGGCAACATCTCTTCAGACACATAAAACTGAGGGCTTGTTTACTTATAATCTTCTTGTCAAAGTGCATCTGTCACTGGCTTGCAAACACATTTCTGAGATCAACATCAGCTACGAATGGAGCTCTCCAGCTGAAATTTCAAGAGATCTCTTCTTATTCTGGTTTGCAACTGGTTTCAGTCATTCGTTTTATCAGTCACAAATTCTATAAATGGCCTTGTAGCAGCAGAAAGCAATAGTATTTGGCTTCTAAAAGACGGGCAGCTTCATGGAGGTGAGCATGAAGGAGTTGATGTCTTCACTCTGTGACGCTCTGTGCAGCGAGGGTTCAGAGGTGCTGCGGTTGATTTTGGGCAGCGAATGCAGCAGCAGCTCAATGGAGGACAGGATCTGTGGACACAGACGAGAGAAAGAGCGCAAAGACACCCAGAGAGAAGTGTGTGTTATTACCAGTGTTGGGGGTAACGCATTACAAGTAACTTTTTCAAAAAAGTAACGCCAGTTACTTTTTTCCCATTTATTGACTGACAGTGCGCTGTGTGAACATGCTGTTACTGTAGTCCTTTACTAAATGTGAATGTGCATTAATTCATCCCACCCGCAAAAAACTGATTTAGTATTCATCAAAATAAATTAAAACAGTGAAATGCAAATTCAGAATATGACGCAAACCTGCAATAATTAAATATGTTCAACAACACAAATGTATCTAATCCCATTTTATTAACCAATGTCTTCGCTGCTGACCTTTGATAATCCAGTTCAACCATACTAATAATCAAAAATTACTTTAGATAAACCAACAATTGTGCTTCATTGTTTTTTTTTATTGCTGAAGAGTGTTGAACCTTCTTCTCCTACGTTATACTTTACAGACGTGAATTTACTTTTCCTTCAGCCTGAGGTTTATTCATTACACTTTTTGGTGTGAAAGGGCTTTTACATTTGCTATAATTAGAACTTCTTGTATTAAAAACAATCAAGCCCTGCTCATATTTAAAAAGTAACGCAAAAGTAACGTAATGCATTACTTTCCATAAAAAGTAACTAAGTAACGTAATTACTTACTTTTTTAGGGAGTAACGCAATATTGTAATGCATTACTTTTAAAAGTAACTTTCCCTAACACTGGTTATTACTACATCTGCCAGGGCTCTCTTATTTAAATTTTTCTGTAGCCAATCAGAATTCAACAGTTTAATAAACCAATTAAATGCATTAAGTGGAGGTAAAGAACCACCCAATGTGAACAGAGTGCATTAAAATCGTGTATTAAAATTTGACTGGACGGACAAAAAGATTAGTTCGTTACTTTATCTAAGGGTCCCTAGATGTAGAATTCTAAATAAAGTAGTGCAGTAATATTACATTTATTTGAATAAATTTAAATGAATGAGAAAAAAAAAAAAAGATATTGTGTGTGTGTGTGTATGTGTGTGCGTGTACAATACCTACACTGTAAAAAGAGATAAGTTGACTTAACTTAAAAAAATTATATTACAGTTCACTTAAATAATTTATTTTTATTATTATTTACTTAATAATTTTAAGGCAATGGGTTTCCTCAAATTTTTTTAAGTTAAGTCAACTTATCACTTTTTACAGTGTATCTATACTAATAAGCTTTGTTCACACTGTGAGTCCAAATCCTATTTGTATGCATATCTGATTGGAATCCAATCATATTTAGCAAGTGTGAATGGTTAAAAAAATATATTTTTACTAATACATTTAAATAAATGACATGTTGGAAAACATAAGCAGCAGCTCTATAACATCACTGATTTTGCGTCATGTATGTTCAGTCAGATAATCTGTTAAAGGAAAGCAAACACACCTGTGGGAAAAGCGGCCTCTCGTCCTTGGACTTCTTGATACAGTCAGCCACCAGTCTCTTCATGGCTTTAGGACAACGCTTATAGAGCTTACTGAGGTCTGGAGACAGATACCCCCGACCAACCATGTAAATGATCTGAATAAAACAGTAAATCAAAAGCTTAAGAAAGCACAGGGAACCACTGTAAATACATGCAATTAAATATTTAGTATTAACTACACAACAGCGCACGTCTTTTATTGTGGGACTTGTTTAAATAATAGCTAACTGTCTTCAATAGACTAAACTTTCTCATAATCTTAACATAATACTGATGAATCTCAAAATCTGCCAAAAACACACCCAGGTCACATTTTGATCAAAAACCAAACAAAATAATTATAATAATGATAAGAAGAAGAAGATTAGATTTTGCATAATGTCAATTTTATTTTCTATATTCTATTTTGTTCATTTATTTATTTTCATTGTGACATTATTTTCATGACAATTAAGCAAAAAAAAACTATTGTCAAGACAACTGACATTTCTGTGAGATTCATTTTTGTCTCACAGAAATATGTATCTTAGTGAGGACATTGCATAGACTTTCATTGATTTTCTATAAGGTTAATGATATTTTCTATTGCTACCCCTAAACACACCCCTCACAGAAACATGTGTAGAACACTAGATTTAAAAACAAACATCTTTTAACTTAGGGAGGACCAGTCAAATGTCCCCACTAGTGGGTTGGTAAAGTATTTCACAATATATGCGAGGACATTTGGTCCTCAGAAGTATAGTCATAAACAAGTAGACTCACACTCACACACAGGGCAGAGGTTAGGGGGGGAGTCCAGAGCGTGGTCTGGAGTCTCTGGGGCCCTGATTAGTTTACGTGTCTAAACTTAGTCCTGAGGCGCCACAAAACACGCCTGGGGTCAGACTGGGAGAGATACGGCATGCATGTTCACAAATGCATGCACAGTCATGCTGGATAAACCATTAGTCTCTTGCTTTGACACAATCTGTATTGTTAAAAGCGCTATATAAATAAAGGTGACTTGACTTGCTTACTGAAAGGCTTGTGAAGCATTCACTATGTGTTGCCCTCTACAACTGCAGATAAATGTAATATATTTCAAGTGAACTATTAAAATCCTAGCATAGCATTAATAACTTGGGTAAACCATGTGCCTTGACTAAGAGCAGCTTGTTTTGCAGCCCTTCAGGTTTTGTGTTACCTGATCTCGGTTCGCTATCTGTGAGTAAGGCAGCTCCCCTGTCATTAATTCAAACAGCACAATGCCATAAGAATACACATCTGATTGGAAGCTGTACGGGTTGTTGTCCTGCATCCGGATCACCTCGGGAGCCTGAGGGGCGAAGAGCATAAATGTGGGTAAAGCTCAATGACAGATGCTTGTTCAGGTTTTGAGCAATGCACTGACCATCCATAAAATAGATCCCGAGGTTTGCTCCACCTGTTGAGAACCGCTCCACCTGGCCTTCACAGTGGCCAGTCCAAAATCTCCGATCTTCACTGTCAGGCCTTCATGTAAGAAGATGTCTGTGCTCGAGTTAAAGTCCAGCAAGAACCTGTCAACTGTGCAGCTCCTTCTAGCCAAAAACAGCTCACTTAGACAGCAAGACGAAAGCAGCTTATATTTTCATGCATAAAGACCCTTTTATAGGCTACTGGCTGCAAGAAATATCAGGCATGATGCAACAAAAAGAGGATGTTATTTCCCAAATTAAATAAATGGCTGTTAGATTTATTTTGTATTAAAGGTGCAGTATGCAATATTGACAGCTAGCGGTGGAAATAAGTACTGCAGTCCAAATTCAAAATCTTGTTTCTCCCGCATCCTCCTCCTCAGACTCGACGCTCACACGGGTTGCCAGATTGAAGACACAAAACATGAATGAACGCAACTGACAATGGAAGGAGACGAGCCTTACACCTTAAATTGATGAGTTGATTTATCCGCATTTTAATAAGCCTCTGTTCATAGAGCTTTTCAGGCTTTTTAGGTTGGGTAGAATCAGGGGCGTCACGCACTCATGATTTTTGAGGGGGCACGTGGGGGGGTCATGCTTGTCATGTGACACATAGCAGCCACGATAGCACTGTATAGGCTTATGTTTTATTAAAAAAATTTATTCGAAATATTTCCAAACGTGTTACCTATATCAGGAAATATCTCGATTCTCAAATATGTGTAAGTAAATGTGTTTTGCACCTTTATAGATTGTTATTTGTGACCCTGGAGCACAAAAGCAGTCATAAGTAACACGTATATTTGTAGCCAAAAATACATTGTATGGGTCAAAATTATAGATTTTTCTTTTATACCAAAAATCATTAGGACATTAAGTAAAGATCGTGTTACAAGAAGATATTTTGTAAATTTCCTACCGTAAATATATCAAAACTTAATTTTTTATTAGTAATATGCATTGCTAAGAACTTCTTTTGGATAACTTTAAAGGTGATTTTCTCAATATTTAGATTTTTTTGCTCCCTCAGATTCCAGATTTTCAAATAGTTGTATCTCGGCCAAATATTGTCCTATCATAACAAACCATACATCAATGGAAAAACCATTAATCAATTCGAAAAATTGGCCCTTATGACTGGTTTTGTGGTCCAGGGTCACATTTGATCAATAAATGGTGACATAAAAAACCCAACTTTTTACTTAAGTACCAGATATGGGTGTCATGCCATAAGATATTTTTAATACGACTGACATATTATAATATTATTAACATATTAACATAATATTAATGTGAATTTAATAACAATATTGTAAGTTACTAATTATAACACTTTCATTTTACAGAGAGCAAAGAACATTTTCATTCAGTCTAGCCAGAGTTCAAGCACTCTCAAAAACTCCCATCACTGAAGCTGTTTACACTGAGAAATGAATATCTTACATTTGTATGCACATCTGCACTTTGTTGTTGCTGATGAGAGAATTCACCAGATAATTCAGTCAGTGAGCAAGTGAACAAAACACTGCGTTTCAGCGATGACTCATCTGAACGCCTCTGATTGGCCATTGCATTCATAAGCTCAACAGAATCGTGTGCGATTGGTCATAATGCAGTGCTGTTTCATGCAATGAGTGCAGATTTGATTTAGCAGCTGATGCTGTGCCGCACTGAACAATCTAATCACACCGGTGTGATTGTATCAAATATAACAAATATTATTCAGCTATTTTTTTGTCTTTTGGAAGCTGCATTCAAAATCCACTTGGCTCAGAAATCTCACTTTGAATGGGCTCTGGGTAGAATCAGCGATCTCTGACCCAGTTCGTTTGGCAGCTTCAATGGCTGCAATATGCTCTGTTTTCTATCAACTGGCAACCCGGTGGGTCGAATTACTATTGGGTAAATTGGCAGTGGGCGGAGTCACACAGAGCTAAACAAAAAAGACATTCAGACACGAAACGCGCATTTTAATATAGAACAACAGACTGTAGCATTGTTTTCCAGAGAACTTGGCATGTTTCCTAAATATCTGCAAACATATTATGGAATGTATATGCTTTAGTAAAGTCAACAAATTACATACAGCACCTTTTGTCTTTTTTTTGTATACACTATTAGAATAATTTTAGATGTGTAAAGCTGAAGAAAGGGCTTTGAGGAAGTCAGTAATGTTCATCCGCAAGTGACTCAATCATTCCTTTAATACATGAATGTGCTTTGTCCATGTATAGAAATGAAAAATAAGGGCCCTCTTTAAACTGTTGCACAGAACTCTCTAGAATAACATTATATGTGACCCTGGACCACAAAACCAGTCATAAGTATATTTGTAGCAATAGCCAAAAATACATTGTATAAGGTCAAAATTATCAATTTTTCTTTTATGCCAAATATCATTAGGACATTAAGTAAAGATCATGCTCCATGAAGATATTTTGTAAATTTCCTACTGTAAATATATCAAAACTTAATTTTTGATTAGTAATATGCATTGCTAAGAACTTAATTTGAACAACTTTAAAGGTGATTTTCTCAATATTTCGATTTTTTTGCACCCTCAGATTCCAGATTTTCAAATAGTTGTATCTCGACCAAATATTGTCCTATCATAACAAACCATAAAACAATGGAAAGCTTATTTATTCAGCTTTCAGATGATGCATAAATCTACATTTCGAAAAATTGACCCTTATGACTGGTTTTGTTGTCCAGGGTCACTCACATATGCATTACGAATTACCATTATTGTGTACAATAGGCATCAGATGTTTCATGAATGGCTAGTGAACAGAGACTAAATGTCTAAACCTATCCCATCTGCCTTTAAACCTCTAAACAACAGAATGAAATTAGATGTCTCATAAAAGGATACTGTTTGATTTCATGTCGCGGTGGATGATGTTTTTTGCATGCAGATAGCTGTGAGAAAGAAAAAAAAAACACAATAAATTGTTGTTGAGACATATACAATAAAGTTATACACACTGAATGAAGACACATCCATCAGTCTCAGGATGTGAAACTCACTCCATGCCCTGAGCGGTCTGTCTGGCGATATCTATCAGCTGAAACATCTGGAAGTTGGTCTCTTGCACATGAAGGTGTTTGTAGAGACTGCTGCCTTCACACCACTGCGTCACAATCGCAAGATTATCTTTTGTCATCGAGCCCATGAACAACAGGATGTTGACATGTCTGGTTTTCCTGTTGGCAGCAAAAAGACAACATGGTACAAAAATTCAGATGCATCAAGCGCAAACATACTACTCATGCAGGGCAACAGGGGTGGGCAATATGACCAAAATCTTAAAGGGATAGTTCACCCAAAAATGTCCTGCATCTTCAATAAACAAGCTACAGATAGTACAAAATGCAGCGGCTAGAGTCCTTACCAGGTCAAGAAAATATGATCATATTACCCCAATTTTACAGTCTCTGCACTGGCGACCTATTAAGTTCCGTATCAGTTACAAAATATTATTACTTGCCTATAAGGCCCTAAATGGTTTAGCTCCTGCGTACCTAACTATTCTTCTATCTCGCTACAATCCATCATGCTCCCTAAGGTCGCAAAACTCTGGACTCTTGGTAGTACCTAGGATAGCAAAGTCCACTAAAGGAGGTAGAGCTTTTTCATATTTGGCTCCCAAACTCTGGAATAGCCTTCCTGATAACGTTCGGGGTTCAGACGCACTTATCAGAGGTAAAAAACGATATAAATACTGTTCAGTTTCTTGCACAGACCGATCGTTTCGTGTGTTTACACTTCAATGTATCGTCACGAGTCGCAGGGTTTAATTTGGTTTTGTCTGTGTATGTTTTTTTCTCTCTCAAAGCCGTGGGTACCATTGACTGCCATTATATGACTGACAGACTGCAACGGTTTGAGTTAAAAATCTTCGTTTGTGTTCTACTGAAGAAACAAAGTCACCTACATCTTGGATGCCCTGGGGGTAAGCAGATAAACATCAAATTTTCATTTTTGGGTGAACTATCCCTTTAAATCATAGTACAGATGTGGCCTTTTTTCACGCGATATCATGAAATTTGTCACGCGTGAACACAATGCTCCCACACTTCCACAGTAGCTAGACCAGATCAGACTGCTCTGGTCACTTCATCTTGGCAAATAGTTTGTCTTGGATCAATCTTTAAATATGCCTAGGCTTATAGATTATTAAATTGTTTTCTGACAGCGTCTGTTAATTTAGACGTTTATTGCACGAAAACAAAAAATATCCACAACAAAAGATAGTAATAAACAAAAACATTTTTGATGTTTTACGACTGTGTGCATGTAATTTATGCATATTTATTATATAGGCTATAACTGCAGAATTGCCAACTCACATGTCCTCAAGCCAAAAACAAGACAATACTGCAAGTGCATGTGCTGTTTATGTGCTTAAAAGACGCTTTTCTCCAGTGCATAGCCTACATGTTAGTGTTATTTTGAACACTCTGTTAATGTTACAAATTTAACGTCACATGCCATATTTCCATTTCACAAAACAGTGACAACAGCATCCAAATCATTGATAAATTTCAAAGACATGTGTGCAGCTTTCTTGTAAATTATCTGATTCCCTCTGGGTAATCATTAGCTAGCTAACCAGCATAATGTCTTTCAATTATATTATTTAAAAAAAATGACAAATAAACTCTCAATTGTGATTTAAAAAGTCTGAATTACAGGATATAAACTATAAATTTAAGTCTAATTCTGAGGAAAAAAGACTGACTTCTGAAAGAAAGATTGACGGGCAATTCTGACTCTATTTCTCTCGGACTTTATAACTTACAGTTGTGATTTTATATCTCACAATTCGGAGAAAAAAAGTCAGAATTGCAAGATTTGCCAGAATTGTGAGATAAAGTCACAATTACCTTTTATATTTTTCATTCAGTGGCAGAAATGGGCTTCCATACATATGCACTTAGAAGCATATATAAAATAACGCAATCACTGAACAGCATATGAATGAAAATTGCCTAATGTTACTGAATGAAATATTGGCCAAGGAGGTGGTTTAGGACTGTGATGCTTTGGAGGTGTTGATGGATCCAGCTATCCAGCTCACCATGCTCAATTTGTCCAAATTTATTCACAGTACTGTATTACTCTGCATGGAATATATACTGTAACTGTTGCATATAAAAATATCTGGCAATTGCTTAAAGGGGGCATAACACACACAGTTTCACCCAATCTCATGTTAATCTTGAGTACCTATAGAGTAGTACTGCATCCTTCATATCTCCAAAAAGGCTTTAGTTTTATCATATTTATAAAAGAAAGATACAGCTTTACGATTCTTTCCGAAAAAAGCAGAGCTCCTGGAGGCGTGTCCTGGGCGGAGTTAAAGAGTGACGAGCACTTGAGTGCCGATCACCAACAAAACACAGACATTTGATGCCGTTTCACTTACCATGTGCAGTTCTGAATCATGACCGGGATCTTTTATAGCTGGGACTGCTCCATCTTTCATTATCAAACGATGTGCAAATTCAGCGTCGAACTGGGCCTTGTTTATAAAACGTTCGTCAACAAACACACTTGAGAAACTCCGTTGCTGCTCCGGAAAAACAGACTGCATCCACTGTTTACGTAACGCTGGGTTCTTCGGGAAGCTGAACAAGGTTATCTTTCCCTCACAACCAAAAACACACTTCTTCAGAGACATTCTTCCCGAGCGAGTCCTGTGCAGTGCTGCTGAATGAAGCACATTGATGGGCGCGCTCTCGCTCTCCTCCGGTCGATGTGTGCACGGGCGCGCTCTTCCGGGAGAAATGCTCATATAAGGAGTTCCACCCTCGTTTATGTCAGCAAGAGCCACGATCGAAAAAAAACTCTCAGAAACTTGTACGAACCCGGAAGGGAGATTTTTGGCACAGAAATACTCTGTTATACATTCAAATTTGTTTTTTGAAACTTTGTCCATGCTTAGCATGAGAATCCAACTCTTTAACAGTGTAAACAACTCTGAATGCATGAAACAGCATTGTACCGCCCCTTTAAGACTTCAGGGGAGTTCAAACCTCACTAAGGTTTGCCTGTGAATAGCTCAGAATCTGAACCTCTCAAGCCTGCCGTCAGAAATAATGTTCAGGACCTCTACACTAATCTGACTGAATAATGGTTTAAGGTTGTATTGGAATATATGAAGCTAAAAAAAAGCCTGGCTTTATCCTAGTATTAGATTCAGAGAACCACACTCAATTCGTGCTCATGCATGGTAGCTTAATGTTTACTCCTTAGCAGATCTGTCTAGTCTTTTGACTCCTTTATTTGTTGATTTCTGGTCATTGTTTTCACCATATATCAGTGATCAAATGCACATGAAAAACATGTAAAATACTATTTAGCACTAAATCATGAACATGCACTCGAAGGATACCTTTCCCTCAAGCAATTTTATACACCATATATGACTAATCATTTTTAGTAAAAATGTTACCCTAAAAATTGTCATATGTGTCCTAACCACATAGCAGTATCTTTTGGAAGTCGATGGACAATTGCTCCAAAAAAGTAACATTGTACTGGCATTAAATTCAATTCACTCAACTGGATAGTCATTAAACCATTAAATGAGTACATGGGGACAGTATATTAATTGCTGGGTGAACAATTACTGTAATATGACAGGATGCAATATTGCTTGGAAAATGTGAACAAGCTTTCGTTATATTCTGCTTACACTAGATGCACGCAGCATGCCTCTGCAAGTCAAAAAGGTATTGTTGCCAATCAACAAACAAATCCGTCGACAAACTGCTCTAAAATATTTACTGCTCTAAAATACCTGTTGACAATCAGTCTCAACATCTCACCTAAGAACCGCCACCTCATTGCGGAAGGCTTCAAACTGCTCCGGTGTCGGGTTGGTGACTTTTAATATCTTCACAGCCACATCACCTACAGCGTGTTATAGCACAAGTTAACCGGGTCATAACTTGTCATCATAGTGACAGCTAGGTTTAACTGAAGCTGGCAGGGTTATCCACTGCTTACCGTGCCATTTCCCTTTGTATACGGTTCCAAAGGAGCCCG
The DNA here is from genome assembly GCA_027422415.1 of Schizothorax lantsangensis. Taxonomy (NCBI): domain Eukaryota; kingdom Metazoa; phylum Chordata; class Actinopteri; order Cypriniformes; family Cyprinidae; genus Schizothorax; species Schizothorax lantsangensis. The sequence continues at coordinate 964,247 of CM049862.1, forward strand.
AGCCAATCCTGTTCAGCAGCATGACCTCGTTAGCTTCAATCTCCCAGTAATAGCTTGAGTCTCTCTTATCCCTTGGCCGCTAAAAAACAGTAACTAATGTTAAGCACCTAATGAAGTGTGTGAACAAATCAAGACTATTATTATTATTATTATTAACATTCTTTCACAACAATTGCACACATTTTCCGGTAACACTTTACAATAAGGTCCCATTAGTTACCATCAGTTAATGCATTCCCAAACATGGTAACACTTTATTTTAGGGTCTCTTAACTAGTTGCTAATTAGCATGCATATTACTAGAATATTAGCCATTTATTAGTAGTAATTAAGCACATATTAATGCCTTATTCTACATGACCTTATTCTACATCCCTAATCCTATACCTAAACTTAACAACTACTGCACTAACTATTAATAAACAGCAAATTAGGAGTTTATTGAGGGAAAAGTCGTAGTTAATAGTTAATAAGTGTTCCCTATTTTAAAGTGTTACCCCAAACATTAACAAGGAGCAATACATTTGATACAGCATTTGATCATCTTTGCTAATGTAATGTTAGTTAATAAAAGTACAGCAGTTCATTTTTAGTTCAAGTTATCTCAGGTCCATTATATTAATAAATCCATAATCCATAATATTAATAAATACGACTTTTGATTTTATGAACGCATTAGTAAATGTTGAAATTGACATTAGCTGTGTCTCATTTAGAAGGTTGCATCCTACGGAGGTCGCATTTTAAAGGAACACTCCACTTTTTTTGGAAATAGGCTCATTTTACACCTCCCCTAGAGTTAAACAGTTGAGTTTTACCGTTTTTGAATCCATTCAGCCGATCTCCGGGTCTGGCGGTAGCAGTTTTAGCTTAACTTAGCATAGATCATTGAATCGGATTAGACCATTAGCATTTGGTCATCAAAAATGACCAAAGAGTTTTGATAATTTTCCTATTTAAAGCTTGACTCTTCTGTAGTTACATCGTGTACTAAGACTGACGGAAAATGAAAAGTTGTGATTTTCTAGGCCGAAATGTCTAGGAACTATATAGTCCCCAGCTAGGTAACTAGTTATGATATAGCTGGGGACTACTTTCAGGTGCTGCGTAATATCACTGCACCTGCTGCACTCATGGTACGGCAGCAAAGCTCCTTGATTATTACACCGGAATGAGAGTATAGTCCCTAACCATATCAGCCTAGAAAATCACAACTTTTCATTTTCCGTCGGTCTTAGTACACGATGTAACTGCAGAAGAGTCGAGCTTTAAATAGGAAAAATATCGAAACTCTTTGGTCATTTTTGAGCGCGATGCTAACGATCTAATCAGATTCAATGATCTATGCTAAGCTAAGCTAAAAGTGCTACCGCCAGACCCGGAGATCGGCTGAATGGATTCGAAAACGGTAAATCTCAACTTTTTAACTCTTGGGGAGTTGTAAAATGAGCCTATTTCCAAAAAAGTGGAGTGTTCCTTTAAGGCTGCATACTTCATCGGGGAAGTCTCATTTAAGAAAAGTAACCGTTAAACAGTAAAAAATAAATTATAGTATTTTAAACCTCACAAGGTATAAGTCAATTTTATTATGGTTACTTTTCTTAAATAAGACATCCCTAATGATGAATGCAGCCTTCAAGTTTGACCTCCTGAGGACGCAGCAGCTATTGATTAAGATTAATAAACGCTTTATAAGTATTTTTCATTGTTAGGTCATGTGTAGTTAATACAAACAAATGTTAACTAAAGTTAGTTCAATGGAACCTTATTGTAAAGCGCTACCCATTTTCCAACTAAATTCTCATTGCAGTAATGAATATTTAAAACTGTAATTTTAAAGTATACATCATTGTATTTGTTATACTGCCATTAATGTGGATTATAATAAAGCTTTCTGATTTTCACTACTGTATAACCAGTTCTTTTTTGGCAACAAGGAGAAAATGTGCATAACAGTCATGATGTAAATTCAATGCAAAATGTGACTAAATGATTTTTATACTCATAGACCACAATATTTACCACAAGGAACTTAAAAGATAACCATAGTATTACTATGTTCAAAAAACGTTGTTATTAATATCGGACATGGGTCTAAAATAATCATAGCATTACAATGGTACGTTTTGTATTTAAACTCAGGGAATACAAATTGAAGAATCTCTTCAAGATCTGCTATAACACCACATTAAAAACTGAAGTGAGGTTAAGGTGAAGATGATGGCATTATCTAAATGATCACGTTCATGCAAAGGCTTTTAGGTTTTGAAGTTGCGGTCTTCTTCTCTTTATCTCTGTGATAAGGACATATATGAATGGTGTAGTTATGCTGACTGGATTAGGATTGGTGAAAATCCAGAGTCTGGGCAGGTTCCTATAACTGCTCCCAACCTCTGCATGCCTTGGTTAAGGTCGTGACCTGAATGCTTTGTCTTCAATTATAAAGACTGCTCCCTAAAATATATACACCCTAACTACAATCAGGGTTCCCACACATTTTTCATTTCAAAATTCCATATTTTTCCAGACTCAAATTTCCAAACCTTTCAGTAGATCTTCAAACTCATAAAAGGAGCATTATTTTCAGATTTATACTATTTGGTATATAGTACAGTAATCTGTAAATATTTTTATTTTCTCAGTGGTTTATTCACTGATTTTCTTGAAGTGACAACATACAGAGCCCCTTAAAAAAAAAAACACAGACTTTTGCACACACGAGGAACTTTTTTTGCGCCCTTGAGAAACTAATCACATGTGCACAGGATTTTTTTTTTGCTTTCTTACTAGGGGTGACCCCGAATAGTCGACGATTCGATGCTTCGATAGCAGGAGCCTGATTCGACTCCCAATCTCTCAGTCGAATATTCGCGGGGTGTTATGATCATGCCATTTTGGCTATATGGGGGTGCTCAATGTCTGATTTCACACAGAACTACCGGTTTTCTCCCAATAAGTTAATATACAGCCTATTAAAATAATGCTGTAAATAAGAATCTGAAAAGAAGGAAGCTTTAAATAGATATTTTAACGTGCATGAATAAATCCAACCACCCCTATAGATTTAAATTTAAATTTCCAAAATCCCTGACCGACAGAGGAGCATATGATTATCTCATATAAGATGCATTTGGTTGAGTTGCTCTGGAGTAAAGCGCTTGTAGTAGGCTACTACAGAGATTATCTCTTCAGCGAGCAGCGCGAACACTACAAACAATGCAGAATATTAATAACTATGACTGGGACTGTCATATACAGTACATTATAATGAGAACACTATTATAATAAAACGCTGTGAATTTTTAGAGTTTAGTTGCCGACTTGTCGTGTTTCCGCACGTTGTTGCGTGAAGAACGCGTCCACAAAAGGAGTTCATTCAGAGCCGCGCAGCCACGTTCACTTCTGCATTCGGGGCGTTTCGTGCAGATAGCCTATAAATCGTGATATTAACGTTATGTTGTATAAATAACGACACGTATTCTATATGAGATAAATGATGAGTTAAATCCCATTGATTATAAACCTGCTATCAAATGCTTCATTCTACTGGTCATCTTCAGCACGCGCAGCTCAAAACAGAAATGCAGAAGATTAATAACTTCATATACATAACGTTATAATGAGAGCACTATTGTAAAAAATGTTGTGAATTTTTAGGGTTTCGCTGACGTTTAATGTTAACTTCTATCTTTTAATCAAAACATAAAACATTATTTACCCCGTTTGTATGCGAGGCGTCCGTTAGGCTATTTTCCCTGTGTGTTACGTCAGTATTTATGACTGTGGAATGTAATGTATTTTGCCCCGCCCCCAAACATATGATTCGACTATCAGTCGACTATCGGCATGATTCGAAAATCCCGATTCGACTATGAAAATCCTTAGTCGGGGACACCCCTAGTTCTTACGCATTAAAATGTCTAGTTTTACATATACTATCACCTATTTCCTTATTTGCCATCTTACTATGGAGAAAATGAGAGCATAGATGCACATGAATTAATAGAGATGTATTTGCTCAGAATTTGGCTTTTCTTAGGGTAGTTCCTCTAATATCAAGGCCTAATGTCCACTTTAACAGACTGTGGGAAACCATGACTCGAAATGGGCTGATGGCATAATACGGCTGTGTGCATTGTCCTATTTGACAAGTTCAAGGGTTTATAAAAATATAAATAAGGGTTTATAGACTGGAACTGTAAAAAAGTGTTCAAAATTTGTCTCTCTTTAGAGCAGTATGTCTTATTTCAAGGCCTTAATTCTACTTTAACTCATACTGTGTGGCGGCCAAGAAACCCCACCGCGAACTGGGCTGATGACTCAATAGGTGACTCAGTGAGCATCATCCTATGTACTTTAAGTTTAATGGTTTCTTGTGCGCACACAAAGTCTGTATATTTTATATTTTTGCAAAAATCCCTTTAGAGACTTTGTAATCTGGTCCTAAGAACACGGTGAGAAGAAACCCAAAACACCTATAACCTGCATTTTTGCATAATGAAAAAGTGCACCTTGAAGTCATTCAGTCATGTTTGCCAATCACTAATGAATCATTAAACAGATGCCATGAAACCTCACTTCTTGTATGATAAATTGATTTTCATTAAATGCTTAATTTTCTACTATAGAAAACTAAATAGGGGCAAAAGTTTGGAAATGCAAATCATTTTTCATACTTTGCTTTCTTTTTTCAAATCAAATTTCATACTTTTCCAAACTGTGTAGGAACCCTGTACAATGTTTCACTGCCTTTAGTTAGACTTGATGCCTGCAGCACAACAACAGCACATTCTCAATAACGAGTAAAGACGGACCCGATTCTCCTGGGCTTAGCATCCGAGTCTAATACAATACTGCTTAACTAATGACCAAACAGAATTAGGACAGAGCTTCACAAAAGCTTACAATTTTAACTTTCTCCTGAGGGTTAAGGGACGGTGCCCGCTCTCTCTGGGCCGGGGTGGGTATGTATGGTTGATTCCAGCCTGTGGGGCTCTGATTTGGAGAGCTGCTTGCTGTAGAGAGATGGTTAAAAAAAAACATTAGCCTGATCCATATGTACTGTATGCCCTAATTAAACTACAGCAAAACATTTTTTTATTGCATCCACATGAATATGTTTTGATGATTTATTCTTACCTGAGCTGTGAATACGTATGGCGTCCTACATGAAAAGCAAACAGAAAAAAAATTAAATGACAGAATTGCTCATCAATCTTTTCACTCTTGCAAATCCTAAGACACACTGCAAGACAGAAGCACATTTCATACTAGTGCTGTCAAACGATTAATCACATACAAAATAAAAGTTTTTGTTTACATGATATATGTGTGTGTTCTGTGTATATTTATTATGTATATATAAATACACACAAATACAGTATATATTTTGAAAATATTTACGTCTATATTTATATAATTTATATTATAAATAAATATATTTAATATATAAATATAAAATTTTTCTAAAATATATACATGCATGTGTGTGTATTTATATATATATACATAATAAATATACACAGCACACACTCATATGTGACCCTGGAGCACAAAACCAGTCATAAGGGTCAATTTTTCGAAATTGAGATTTATACAGCATCTGAAAGCTGAATAAATAATATTTCCATTGATATATGGTTTGTTTTGGACAGGACGAGTTTGAAAATTTTAACTATAAGGGTGCAAAAAAAATCTAAATATTGAGAAAATCTTCTTTAAAGTTGTCCAAATGAAGTTTTAGCAATGCATATTACTAATCAAAAATTAAGTTTTGATATATTTACAGTAGTAAATTTACAAAATATCTTCATGGAACATGATCTTAATATCCTAATGATTTTTGGCATAAAAGAAAAATCTATAATTTTGACCCATACAATGTATTGTTGGCTATTGCTACAAATATACCTGTGTTACTTATGACTGCTTTAGTGCTCCAGGGTCACATATATCATGTAAACAAAAACTTTTATTTTGGATGCGATTAATTGTTTTACAGCACTATTTTATACAATTCTGTAGTCTTGCTGATGTTATGATGTGCACTGTACACAACTAATCACAAACTAGATCAGGGATCCTCAAATCTGGACCATTCCTGCAGAGTTTAGCTCTAACCCTAATCAAACACACCTGAGCATGCTAATCAGAGTCTTCAAGATCATTAGAAAATCACAGTTAGGTGAGTTTGATCAGGGTTGGAGCTAAACTCTGCAGCAGATTGGACCTCCAGGGAAAGATTTGAGGAACCCTGAACTAGATCATTCTCTACTGTATTTACGATCTTAATGTTCCAGAGAGTTGATTCTTGACAACAAGCAACATGAAGAAAGGGCTTGTGGTCATCCACGCACAGAACAGAAGCATGAGAAGAAAGTTTAAGAGTTTGCTTAGACACAAACCACTGTTTGACTGATCGGTTTCTTCTCAGATCCCACGTCCCATCGTCTCACACTCTTTCCTCTCACAGTGTCATAGGATGCTGCTCATATCTCATAGGATGAGATATAGTTGCTCATAGGATGTTGCTCTTATCTTATAATCTTATCTCATAGCTGCTGCTTGCTGATCAAGATAGTGTGCACACTTGAAAATGAGTCCGCTAAATTTCAAATAAGTTTAAAATTTAGAGCAACGTAATTTATTGAAGTGCTGTGAGGGGCACATACAGCGGCTTTTGTATGGTCTATAGTGCGCTGTAAAAAAAGATTGTGATTTTAACAGTAAAAGACTGCAAAAATGATACAGTATAAACCTTTAAATTAGTTCCCCTACTATATACGGTGAAAAACTGTATTTGACATTACATGTAATTTTACGACAGTATACATTATTGGTAACACTTTACAATAAGGTTCATTAGTTAACTACATTAGTTAACATGAACTAATAATGAACTGCACTTATACAGCGTTTATTAATCTTTGTTAATGTTAATTTCAACATTCACTAATACATTATTAAAATCTTGTTAACATTAGTTAATGCACTGTGAACTAACATGAACTAACAATGAACATCTGTATTTTTATTAACTAACGCTAGTGAAGATTAGTAAATACAGTAACAAATGTTTTGCTCATGGTTAGTTCTTGTTAGTTAATACATTAACTAATGTTTAACTAATGAACCTAATTGTAAAGTGTTACCACATTATTTATGTCTACTGGACCTACAAAGACTGCACAAAATAGGATAAAAAAATGTTCCAAACCTATATTTTAAATAAGTTAAAAAAATTAAGTTTATTTAAACTTGTTTGCTGCTTTTGAATTAAAGGTTTCTTTTTTTACCTAATTTTTTTTTTTTTTTTTTTTTTTTATGCATGCAAATAATAAATGCATCTACAAAATGTAAAAATTATGTTCATGTTTTATATTAGTTATTTCGGTAACAGTTTATTTTAGGGTCTCTTAACTAGTTGCTAATTAGCATGCATATTACTAGAATATTAGCCATTTATTAGTAGTAATTAAGCACATATTAATGCCTAATTCTACATGACCTTATTCTACATCCCTAATCATACCCAATACCTGAATTTAACAACTACCAACTAACTATTAATAAGCAGCAAATTATGAATTTATTGAGGGAAAAGTCATAGTTAATAGTGAATAAGTGTTCCCTATTCTAAAGTGTTACCGTTATTTCTATTAGCACATTTTAGTGGTAGGTTTTTAAAATAAATATATATATATATATATATATATATATATATATATATATATATTAAAGGTTTTAAAAATAAAAAATAAAAATTGTACAATCATCCCAATCTGACTTAGTGTAATAGTTCAAATAAAGGCTCATGGTTTACCCTCATGTCCTTCTCAATCTGTATGCATTTTAAGGAACAACATCAGAACCCACTGACTTTAATCACACGGAAACACTGAGACATTTTTCAAACTTCCTTCTTCTGTGGAACACAAAATTAGATATATACAAGGGTGACTAAATAATGTCTGGGTGAACTATCCTTTTTAAATATGAAAGAGTAACAAGCTTTGAATTGAAGAGTAGGCTTTATTGCAACACGAAAAAACTGTAGGGATATTAAATTATTAAGCACAGCAGCCTATAGACTGACTCATTCACACCAAACACAGGCTGCATCCAAACGTGCAACTGCTGAAGGAAAGCATCTATATGTAAAGCCACCACCTTACGCCTGGCAGCGAGGCAACAAGACAGTTTTAAACACAGCCTCGCTGAAGAGAAGAACAATACCTACTCTTCTCTTCAGACCAAACTGCTGAGGGCACCAGGAGCTCGGAGACGTGTCGAGCTACTCTCCGGCGCGGTACAACAACATGACAGTGAAGAGATGAAGGAACAAGGGAATGAAAGAGAGAGAGAGGAGAACAGCAAATCTGGCAATTTATAAAATGTATTTTATGAAGCTTGTGGAGATCAGATAGACTACAAGTCAAAAGTTTTTGAAAAGTAAGATTTTAAAGAAGTCTCTTCTGCTCATCAAACCTGCATTTATTTGATCCAAAATACAGCAAAAGCAGTAATATTGTGAAATATTTTTACTATTTATAATAACTGCTTTCTATTTGAATATATTTTAAAACATAATTTATTTCTGTGATCAAAGCTGAATTTTCAGCATCATTACTCCAGTCTTCAGTGTCACATGATCCTTCAGAAATCATAATAATATGCTGATTTGCTGTTCAAGAAACATTTTTATTATTATTATTATTATTATCATCAAGTACATTTGAGTAAAAAAAATTTCAGGATTCTTTGATGAACAGAAAGATCCAAAGTTCAGCATTAATATACCATTCAAAAGCTTGGAGTCGGTATATATATATATAAAAAAAAAATTTGGGGGGGGGAAATAAATTATAGAATGTATAGACATTTCTTCATAGAAATACTTTTATTTAGCAAGGATGCTTTAAATTGATCAAAAGTGATGATAAAGACATTTATAATTATTACAAAAGATTTCTATTTCAGATAAATGCTGTTCTTCTGAACTTTCTCTTCATCAAAGAAACCTAAACAAATTCTACTTTTCAACATAATAAAAATAATAATATTAAATATTTTTTGAGCAGCAAGTCAGAATAAGAATGATTTCTGAAGGATCATGTGACACTGAAGACTGGAGTAATGATGATGAAAATTCAGCTTTGAAATCACAGCAATAAATTACATTTTAAAATACATTCAAATAGAGAACAGTTATTTTAAATAGTGAAAATATTCCAAAATTGTACTGCTTTTGCTGTATTTTGGATCAAATAAATGCAGGCTTGGTGAGCAAAAGAGACTTCTTAAAAAACAAAACATTAAAAATCTGACTGTTGACTGATAGTGTAAGTGGAGATCAAGAAAGGTGGAAGCAGAGCAAACGATCTTCATGACTGAAATAAGCGAGAGGAGCAGGGGCTGGTTTTAAGGTAGAGTTTACCTGGATCTGGCTGCTGTCGACAGCCACTGTGCTGCAGACGTTGGGAGTGGAGGTGGAGCGCAGTCTCTGCGTCAGAGCCGCTCCAGACGGGGGGGAAGCGCTGGGGAAATTCAAGACGTGAGGGTTTGAATGTCTGTGTACAGAGCTAATGGAAACATGTGACAAATGAACACACATCTCAGACTACAGCATATAAACTGACAATTTTATGTAAAAAAGACTTGCTGTATCTAGAGACTAGATTTGGGGGTGGTGGGGGGACTTGTATAATACTCTGAAACTGCATTTCTTGCCCATTTTGCCCTGTGATGGGTGTAATATGTAAGGGATACAGATGTTCTTTGTCACAAAGTGGTTTATTGCTGTTTATGCATTAGTGAATCCAGCCAGAGACTAAACGATCAGCTTCACACTGTCCCTGATAGTTGTCTATATTGTGATGATTTCATATACAGAAAGCGATCAAAGATTCCCAGCGTCCCAATGTGCATACTATCCACCCTATCAGCCCTAAATAGTATTGAAAATTACTAATATCACATAGAATATAGGATGGATAGTATGCACATTGGGACACAGGCTTTGCATTTATAATTGCTAGAGCAGTCAGTTCAAGATCAGAGCGAATCTATCAGTAATTTAATTTCTGCATTTTCACCAAAGCTCTCGTTATAATCAATGACATGCTTTACACGGCACTCTTAAAAATAAAGGTGTTTTTTGCAGTGATGCCATAGAAGAACCATTTTTGGTTCCCCAAAGAACCTTTGGTAACACTTTATAATAACTGCACGCTATGAATCATTAGTTAAGCATTAGTCAGTTCATCCTTTATAAAGCATTTTCCCAACATTAATAGTTATTAGTAAGCAGTTTATAAATACAGCTATAAATGCCTTGTTCTTGATTTATAAGCATAGAGGGATACAGAACTCAGAAATATTTATTTCAAGAAGCAAAAAAAAAATTTACCGTACAACTGTAACAAAAAAATTACTTCTTTAAATTATGACCATTTTTGATGGGAAAAACACTAAAACATAAGTGCACCTCAGGAAACATTATAAAAAAAATGCATGTCATGACCCTTTAAAAGAGCTTGATTTGCATATTTTCCTGAAGAAAATGAGTGTGTTCACAACTCCCACTACCAAGTTAAAAGAGACCACCATATCTTGCTCGGGTCCCTTGAATGAATGAATGAATGAATGAATGATGCATATACTGTATACTTCTTCAAAGTAAGTCTATTGTACATTTTTCTTTTTTAATTTTCCTATCCATCAGACAAAAACATAAATCTGGTTGCCTGTGGAAGTGATAGGACATCTCTCAACAACAAGCAAAGTATTAATAAACAAAGTATTATTGATGTATGCAACTGAGCAAACCAAAGTCTAATGTTTAATATTATTATTATGTTTTTTCTATTTACATTTTGTACATCGGGGCCACATAACGACTTTTCAAGATTAACTATCAAATATGCGGTTTATAATGTGTTTGTAAATTTTGGAAAGGTCCAAATTGCTACACATTTACTCATATCTTTCTTCGTTTCATGAATGAGGCTCATTACACATTTACAGAAAGCAGCGGTTACCTGCTAGAGATCCTCGTCAGGGATTCCCTCATTCTCCGAGATGTAAGAGCAGGTAGAGATGGAGTCCCACCTTCACCAGGAGTCGGAAACAATCTGTCAAATGCATAGCAGTCAGCATTTCACATCAAGTGTGCGTTCTGGAATAATCCTGCTCACTTCTTTTTTCCCACCATATGAAATATTCAAGCTTGAAACACTACCTGAACGTGAAGCGTATTTTTGTTAGTCCACAATCTGTGAACCACCAACAAACTACACTTACTGGGAGCAGGCAGCACATTATGAGTCCGTCAGTCTATTTAATGGTTTATTCATCCGTTACTATGATGTAATGTCTGAATTATCAACACTGGGCTTTTGCAGCAAATACTGATGTGACAATTTGCAGTTAATCTGATCTGATTATACGTGAGCCGGGAGCACAAAACCAGTCATAAGGGTCAATTTTTTTTAAAATTGAGATTTATGAATCATCTGAAAGCTGAATAAATTAGCTTTCCATTGATGTATGGTTTGTTATGATAGGACAATATTTGGCTGAGATACAACTATTTGAAAATCTGGAATCTGAGGGTGCAAAAAAATCTAAATATTGAGAAAATCATCTTTAAAGTTGTCCAAATGAAGTTCTTAGCGATGCATATTACTAATCAAAAATTAAGTTTTGATATATTTACGGTAGGAAATTTACAAAATAGTTTCATGGAACATAATCTTTACTTAATATCCTAATGATTTTTGGCATAAAAGAAAAATCGATAATTTTGACCCATGCAATGTATTGTTGGCTATTTCTACAAATATACCCCAGCGACTTAAGACTGGTTTTGTGCTCCAGGGTCACATATTATGTAAATAATTAGAACTTTTTTTTTTTTTTTTGATTGTGCAAACCCTATTTTTTGGGTTGTTGGATATATTCTGTGACTGTATAAGAAACACTCACAGAAGTTGTCTGATGTTAGTCCAGTCGACACACATTGTGGGCACTTTTGTGCTGCAGTGCTCGTGGAACTTGTAGCCACATGTTTGGCAACGGAAACCATTTAACAGGAACTTCTGGCATATGTCGCAGAAAGCCAATTTCAGAAATGTTTTTCTAACCTGAAAATGAAATAAATAACAGATTCAGGACTCTTTTTATGTTAACTGTGCAAAGAAATGTTCAAGATAGCAGCACTTACGAAATTGTGTGTAGTTAAGGGAACATGGTCCAAAACCTCCACGAGAAGTTCCTCCCCAATGAGTGAAGTAGAGTCTGTGCTCCAGTCCATACGAGACTTCTTGCTGCAAACATAAACACAAGTTAGCTCAGGACATCAAGCAAAAACTGTGTGAGCAGCATGCTGTACTCGCCCGCAGAGTGCTTGTTTCTGACCCACTCTGAAGGCCAATGTATAAGGTATTACATGTATGCTAAGGTACAGTATGTACACTGTAAAAAAAAAAAAAAAAGTTGAGGAAACTTAAAAGTTTAAGGCAAACAGCTTCAGCAGATTTTTGAGTTTTCTCAACTTGTTTTTGTAGGAGATTTTTGAGTTTTCTCAACTTTTTGTTGTATAAGCTGAATACAACATGTTGAGAAAACTCAAAATGGTTGCCTTAAACTTTTAAGTTTCCTCAACTTTTTTTTTTACAGTGTAAATATGCAGTGAGATTGATGCAAATTACATCATCAACACATACCGTATGATTTAATACAATTGCATAATTATTATTTTATTTTTTTTGACTAATTGCTGCTTTGGAGAACTGCATGTTTGCCAACAAGGTTCAAAGGCAACATTAGCTGTTAGCTGAATGCTTACAAGTTATACGTTACTCAAGGATGGGAACTTTCATCTTAATTCACCGTTTTCAACAGAAATATGTAATTTATTTCTTTTTTTTAAGGGTTGAAGAAGGTAATTCTATTTATTACAATAAACATGAGTGATCCAAAGAGGATATGTTATTAAGTAGATCTTGTTAAGATGATTAACATATCATATTGGACATATCTTCTAATCAGTATCAGAAAGATCCACTATCGGTCGACCTCTAATTCTTCATTGATTGTTAAAAATCAGTGTGATTCTGATGCTGCATGTAGTGAGAGCCAGCGAATGTGTGTGACAGCGTTTGTTTTATCCAGTAAATACTACGGGTGTAACGATACATGATTCGGTTTTCTGATCTCACAATGCAATACTCTAATACTTTAAACTTATAGCCATAATAAAGATGTTAAAAGTTAAATATGACGTTTTTATTATTATTATTTTAAAGACACATGATAAAATTAACAAAAAGTATTGTTCATAAAAATGCTAAATTGGTATTACAACAATCCACTGCTTAAGTAGTCCTATCTACTTAAATGGGGAAATCCTGAAATCCCCAAAACAGCTTGCCACACTCACAGTTAAATAGCACACTTCAAATCTGCAACAGAATGTGATATAAACTGTCCTATAAATGTTATTTTTTTTCTTATTCTGAAATAGCATTAAAAAAGCTTTTATTTCCGGCTGGACCAGCCAATGCACATGTGACTGTTTCTTTAGCAACCGAAGCCTCTAACGGCAGAGGAAGTGATGCGATGACTTTAGATAATGGCAAAGGGCTCTTTTATTTAGAAGGCGGGACTTATTCTGCCATATTGCACTTTTCTCCCATTCATTGATATGACCCTGAACCACAAAACCAGCCATAAGGGTCCATTTTTTATTTATTAAGATTTATACATCCTCTGAAAGCTGAATAAATAAGCTGTCCATTGATGTATGGTTTGTTATGATAGGACTCTGGAATCTGAGGGTGCAAAAAAATCTAAATATTGAGAAAATCACCTTTAAAGTTGTCCAAAAGAGGTTCTTAGCAATGCATATTACTAATCAAAAATTAAGTTTTGATATATTTACAGTAGTATATTTACAAAATATCTTCATGGAACATGATCTTTACTTACTATTCTAATGATTTTTGGCATGAAAGAAAAATGGATAATTTTGACCCATACAATGTATTGTTGGCTATTGCTACAAATATACCTGTATTACTTATGACTGCTTTTGTGCTCCAGGGTCATATATGAGTGCATCTTAGTATTTCTGAAGTCTTTGTTGTGCATGCACTGAAGAAAGGTCTGTGCTCTGTTCGTACGGATGATTTTGCAGGTTTTCTGTGTGAACCGACCTTCTCTGTCCCGGATGGAGACTGAAGACAGCGCAGCACTCCGGCTGGAGCCCTCGAACCTTCAGCGCTTTGATCAGACAGCTGTGGAGCGTCATGCCTGGCCGCACATTCACCTTCAGGAGGAGTGTGCACATCATTTCAGAGAGCAAAAACACACCAGACGATCAATGCATATGGTTTAATCTGCATTTCATTTTCACTTCCTTTAGACAATAATATTTGCAAGATTCTTCTGTAAAGCAAACTCGACTGCCTGATATAATGAGCTGCTATAAAGAAGTGGTCAGCAGTCTGCAAAATTAATTCCAACAAACTCTCTGAATATTACTTACCTTTGTTTGAAACAGATTACAGTTGAAAGGAAATTATTACTAACTTTATGACTGTAATAACCACAGTTTTGACTGGCAACACTTTAGTTAAAGGACCAATTCTCACTATTAATTAGTTGCTTATTAGCATGCATATTAGCTGTTTATTAGTACTTATAAGCAGGGGTGCACATAAGTGGTACGCAGGTGCGCATGCATGACCAAAATAAAAAAATGCGCTGTGTAAATATGTTCAGAGCGCTCATTTGCGTACCGACATGTAGGCCTGTCGCAATAATCAATATATCGACTTATCGCGCAATATATGTACATGACCTCAATAATTTTTGGTGATGCAATATATCGCCCATTATATTTACTTAATTAATGTCACCATGTTTTGTACATTCCACTTGCGCCTGTGTCTTTCGCAGCTTCTCGTACATAACGTGGTGTAGTCATGAGTTTCTGGTTCAAATTTAAAAAATGCTTCAACATATACGGACATACGGACATCTGACGGCTAAGTAGTGATTGTGTTTTTCAGCAATAGTGTGCACCCTTAATTTACAGAGAAAAGAAAGTCAGGGGAAAATCTGTAGATGGAAAAATCTCCATACAAGTTCTTTGTGCATTTTTCTTTTTTTCTACTTGTTACTTTGCACTTTTTGTTAGAATTTTTTTTTTTTACTATTTATTAAATTTTTTTAAGGTATCTAATATTTTGATACTTAATTTCCACGATCTAAATATTCTTAAAAATTAAAAGTTTGTTGTCATTTGGAAGTGTGTAGCATTCTTGCATTATTATGCTGTTACATTATGATTATATATTCAGTGGCATAAAATGGTCTTTAAAATGAAAATAATATCACTTATCACAATTATTTCTGGGGCAATATATCGCACAACAAAATGTTGTTATCGTGACAGGCCTACCAACATGGTTGACAGCTGTTAATGAACAATTACCATTTTAGATTGACAAACTGTAATGTACAATATTTCTATTCGAACTGAAATCATAAATCTAGGCTTTCTTCTGACATTTCATTCACTGACGCTGTTCAATCGGCAGCAATCCACCAAAATAAAAGCTGTAAATGATGAAAATTCATATTTGAAAAAGGAGTAAGTATTAACATTTTATTTTTAACTTTACTATAAAATAACTGCATTTTTACTTAATACTCACCTTACTATTTTAAAATATAATAGTATTATCACACTTTATTATTTTGTTTATTAATTTATAAAAAAAAAAAAACTAAAGTGCAATAATATTATCACTAGGGGTGGGAGAAAAAAATGTATTCTCCGATGCATCGCGATTCTCGCTTCAACGATTCTGAGCTTGTTTTTTTTCCGCATATGGCACATGTGCACGCTAGAGACACGGCGGGCTTCATTGCACAGAGTTTGCGCTGTGAGACATGTGCACATTGCTTGACAGTGTGTGCTTCCACCCGCCGTGTTTTACTTTAGATATGCTTTCATTTATACTGTTTGGAATGCAGTACTATTAGATGCATGAAACTCACACACTGACAGACTTTCACGTGCGCTTTGTGTTTGCTCGTCCTGAAGCTCGATTGCGGCTGTGGTTAAATGCACTTGCTTTTTCGAATAGTTTTATATGAAACTGATGTACAAACAGTCAGTTATGTTTCCAGAGCAGGACAAAACATCTGATATATCGAAATAGATTATGTGCATTAGTGTGAATGCAGCCTGTTAAAGCTGCCACTGTCTATGATCTCATCAGTAATAATCAAACGGCAATAATGCTGAGGAAAAAAATTAAAATCCATAACTATTGTCTGTAAACTTTCAGATACTTAAAGAACACTTATTTTAAATAAGTAATCGTTTTAAAAAGTAGCCTGCTTATATAATAATAATTAAAAAAAAAATTGCACAAAATAAATTTGATTTAAAATGTATATGAAAATGTAGCCATGTGCAGTAATATTGAAAACTGAGAATGTGATGCATCGTGATATTGAGTTGATAATGATAATCGTAATTGAATTGAATCTGAAACCAGTGAAGATTCACGCCCCTATTTTTAAGATGGCAGTGCTGACACACAGAGATTCCAACTATGAACAAAAAGCATAGAAACTGCAATTTTGGTTAAGATGTAAAATTGTAAAGATGTATTTGCACAGCAGAATAATTAATTGGGGAAAAAATCGGATCGTGACTCCCAGAATTGGAATCGGATCGTGCCTGAAGATTCCCACCCCTAATTATCACTATTATTAATTTATTTTTATAGTTATATTTAATGGGTCACACTAGGTGCAGTGCGAGGACCAAACCAAATCTGCAGCTGCTCTTATGAGAACCAGGCTGAAACACTTATAAAGCTTATAAAGCACATATTAATGCCTTATTCTGCATGATATAGCTGCTAATACACTTGAATTGAATGATCATATTTTAGATCCCTTAATCCAACCCATACACTCAAAAAAAATGATTTTACGATACTGTTACAATACTGTTCACTTTATTTAAACAATTCATATACACAGTTACATTGTGGTAAACTGACTTGAAACAGTTATGCTTTGGTTCAACTAAATGTTTTCAGCATGTGTCAATTAAGTAGGTCAAAATAGCATTTGGTGCTTGTTCAGTTTACTTAAATCAAGTTAACCTAACACAATTATTTTCAGCCACATTACTTAATCCATTTGAGTTAAGAAACAAATGATTTTAGTTGTGTTAAAGTATCATTATATAATCTAGGAACAGGATTCCCACTTCCCATCATGCTTTGCACGGGGCTGGATAGGGAGAGTAAATGTTCAAATAAAATGTTATTTTATGCATCTTTTCTCAAGATGATACAATGGGGATACATATTAATGTTTAATGCTCTTTTATGTTTGTATTTAAAAGAGTTTCTGGTAGTGTTTTTGGGGGGTTAACATTGTGGTGAAGTGTAGAGCATGTGTTTGGGTTGAGGACCTGCTAACAAGAATTAAAGTTGTTTTAATAATAAAAAATAATAGGTCACACTTTATATTAGGTGGCCTTAACTACTATGTACTTACATCAAAAAAATAAGTACAATGTACTTAATGTATTGCAAAACACTTCTGCTGCTGTTGAGGTGGATACGGGTAGGTTAGTGACAGGTTTGGTGGTATGGGTAGGTTTAAGGGTGGGTTAAGGTGTAAGGGATGGGTCAACAGTGTAATTATAAATGTAATTACAGAAATTAATTACAGATGTAATTACATATAGGTATTTTTGAAAATATAAGTATAATGTAAAAACATGTATGTACACAATAATGTACTAAATTATTAATTTAAATGTAAGTACGTAGTAGTTAAGGCCACCTAATATAAAGTGGGACCATAATAATAATAATAATAAACTAGTTGGGGCATGCCATGGATGAAACAACCATTTTCTGGCTAACTCCTAACAATAAGAGCTATATTTAGCTTGTTTAGTATGTGTTATAAATAGCAGCTGCATCAAAAAATATCTTACCTTAAAATAAATCAATTCATTTATGGACAGTTTTTTATGGACTTTACTCAAATACTTTAGTTAGGATTAACTTGATTGATTCAAGTTATTTGGACATGGTTGTTTAAGTTTACTCAATTCAGTTTAGTTCATCATACATGATGTATTTGAGTAGAGATAACATGTTTCTGTGTGGAACCACTGTCCATAATTAAGTTAAGTATCTTTTTTTTTTTGAGAGTACCTAAACTTAACAACTACCTACCTAACTATTAATAAGCAGCCAATTAGCCAATTAGCAGTTTATTGAGGCAAAAGTTATAGTTAATAGTGAGAACTGGTCCCTAAACTAAAGTGACCTTTTGATCGTACTCTTCTGCGTGATATTTTTCATTTGCACTACGCAATGTTTAGTACACCACACTGTAAAAAAATATACGTGTAATTTTAACTGTAAAATTTTGTACAAATTAGGGCTGTCAAAGTTAACGCGTTAATGCAAATTAATTTTAACGGCACTAATTTTATTAACACGCGATTAACGCAGCGCGCATTTTCTGTTTGACCCGTGACCAAACCCGTAGTTGGCGAAATGGAGATGCACAGTGTTGCCAACTTAGCGACATCGCAGACCCTTTTAGCGACTTTTTTCCCTTCAAACAAGGGCCCAAACCTTATTTTGTTTCTGAGAATCGCCGGTACTGCCGCGCGAGTGCGAGGTCTTGCTCTCCCAGCGTGCACTCACCTCTCTCTCTCTCTCTGCGTCTGCTCTGTTCAGCGCGCGGCGGAGAGGAGCAGCGCTTTCAGTTAAACACAGATATTATGTTGCTTCTCTAATTTTACATGCAAGTATAGCCGAAATCACAGCACATCTATTGTCTTTATCTTATGTGTATTCGATTTCATCAGACGACGGTGCGATTATCAGGATTTTTGTGCAGATTTACAAAGGAAGAGCTGGTTATGTAGTCTTAATGGGTCGCGTTTTAATCACTATTTCATTTTCATTCCGTTGTCTGACAACAGAAACATTAAAATATATCAGTTTTATTGAGAATTTAGCTGCATCAAAATACAGTATGTGGGCACAGAGAGGGAAACAAATCTAATAATAAATGTACATTTTGCATTTTCAGAAGAAGAGCTGCCCTGTGTGCAAAAATGTAAACAGGTTTGTGTCAGTATTGCTCAGTGCAAAGAAAGAGAAGTAATGGGAACCTGGTATTTATTTTTTCATCTGTCTAATAGACATGAACAAGTTCTTTGAAAAACATCTATGACCTTTGAAACCTGTCTAGTCTTCATGCTCTATGTTGACTATGGTTTCAATAATAATAAACATACATTTGCATAAAGCATCCATATTTGTCCATGCTCATGTTAATTAGAGTATTAAAAACTTGAAAAGTATTCATTTAAGCATATTTACAACAAATAAAAATGTGCGATTAAGTTGCGATTAATCACGAGTTAACTCGTGACAATCATGCGATTAATCGCGATTAAATATTTCAAACGATTGACAGCCCTAGTAAAAATGCTACAGAAAATAACAGTTAATAGGTTAACAGTAAGCTCCCGTACTATATACAGGGAAAAACTGTAAAAGATCTAACCACACATTTCATGTAATTTTACAGTAAAATGCTGTTAATAGTACAGTTTTTAGAAGTAAAAAAAACAAATCGATGTATAATACACAGTCAAAAACTGTAAACAGATATTCCCAGAATTCCCTGCGTGACACGCCACATTTGAAAGTATTTTCTTTAAATAATCACGTTTTTTTAATAGTTTTGTTATCAGTTATGTACGTTTGGGCTTTATGTTACATCTTCTGTTGTTTAATGAATGTTTATTCCATTATTAAAGTGTCATGTGTGTTATCATGATGGTGTTTTGTGTTTGCATGAATGATTATATATTAATATATACTTCTGCTTGTGGCGAAGCTGCTTGTGATGAGCTTTGATTCTTCATGTGGCTTTCTCTTTTACCTCCTGTATTATTATGGTGGTTGTCAGTATAGGTACAAAACAGATTTTAATAGCAGTGTGGTTGTGAATTTACTGGTTTACATTCAAATTTTCTTGTTTGTAAGTTACAGTTTTATACTGTAAAATTTACAGTTTTTGGCCGTAAATGTGTTTACAGTTTTTCTGTATTTTTTACAAAATTATTCTGGCAACCACAGCTGCCAAAATTATTTTGTAAAAACTACAGATTTTTTTTTTACAGTGCAGCACCAGTAAGCAGTGGCTTTTCTAAGATTTGTGAAATATGCCTGCAGTTCCTTCTGCTACTCTGTATGCAGACGGGTGTAGTCCGGCTCGCTCACCACGGTCCGCTGCTGGTTGGGCAGGAAGACTCGGATGGTGCGGCTGGTTCTGGAGTCGTCTGAGGAGCGGTGCACTGCTTGGATCACAGGAGACACACATGAGCTCTCAAACACAGACTCCTTCGTTCCCAGACCATTAGTGACGGACCTCCACGCTCCCTGAAGCTGCTCCATTACAATAGCCTCTAGCACTCGCTTCTGGAAAAACCACAAACAAAGAGGAGTGACTCTGAGAACTGCAGCATGATGCTGGCTGAACAAACTCAGGGTTACAGGGTTAGCTTAGAGTTGACAAAACCAAATCAGTTCAATCAGGTACTAAGACACTGATCATAGGGCTGCACAATTAATCGAATTTCTAATCGCAATTACAGATGCCAAAATTACGTAATCGTTCAAAGCAGCAATTAATCGTTCAAAATCCACTTATGTTATTCTGTGTGCTTAAGATGCTTTCTTTTCTTTCTACAAGTTATCTTAAGGGTTTTTGCATTGTTTTAATTTTAGTACAGCATTATAATACCATGCATATTTTTACTTTTTTATTTAAAGAAGAAACCAATCCAATATACAGTATAGTTCATATTTGAGGCTTAATACTATAGAAGTTGTTCAGTTCAGCTTGTTTATTTTCATCTAAAAATATTGCATGCGGTTGCTTCAAACAATGGTATAAACATCATTCAGTGTAAATTGTGATGATCGTAATTAATAATCGCAATTACAATTTCAAGGGAATAATCGCCAATTATGATTTTTGTCATAATCGTGCAGGCCTAACTGATCATCAGCTTTCTCTGTAAGCTCAAGCTATGATCCTGAGCTTATGGACAAACGTGACATCAGTAGCAGACAATAGTGATGCACGGGTAACCCGCGGGTCGGGTTGGGGCGGGTAAAGAAATTGTCACTTTATTTGCGGGGCGGGTCATTAAAAACAAAATAAAAAAAAATCCATGTATGCTGCGTGCAATTCCCTATAGCCAATATTAAATATTTGGGAATATCTATTTTCATATTTTATTAGGTTCTTTGATAAGGTTACAATACGAAGGCCTACGTAGCAACGTAACTTGCTTGATGTCCCCAAACCTTTGGCGTCACATGACACGTCACGAAAGCGCCAAGCAGCTCTGTATCCCATTCCCAGCCACAAGCGCATCAAGCGAGCGCACATTCAGCTCTGCTGGCCGGGTGCTGGAGTCTAGGTGTAATAGATTAAACCCCGGTACAGTGGATGCCATTCTTTTTTTGCACAGCGAACGTAAAAACGCTAAATGAACATTTCCGTGTGTTAAATAAAACAAAAGTTCAGTGGTTATGTAGCGTAGGCTGTAAACTGTAGGCCTATACAAATCTGAAATAAAAAATTGTTTAGCCTATTAGATGAATACAAACGCTGCTTTGTAAATGTTGAAAATGTTTATCATTATCTTGTTATTAATATGACCTGATTTATGGTTCATATTCATAATCGTATGTTGTTGCCAGTTTACAGGGCGATGTTTCCAAGCACTTTCAGGCTGAAATAAAGGCTGTTTTCAGTTACATTACAATGCCTAGTATGTCTATTTAATGGTCGCGGGTGCGGGGCGGGGCGGGTTGTAAAAATAGATAAAGTGGTGCGGGGCGGGCTGGGGCGGGCCAAATAATTTCATAAAAGCGGGACCCGCGGGTTGGAAAAAAACCCGACCCGCGCATCACTAGCAGACAATATCCCATAAAAGACAGAGAAACAGCGACTCGTTCTTGTGAGAGAGTCGGCGAGATTCACGTCTCTCTCCTGATTAAGAGATGATGACTGATGAAGATTAAGATGATTGATTGAAAATGCATCTACACGGCAAGATGATGAGTTATGCATGAAAAAGGACAACTAAAAGAAAACATCTTGCTATGTCAGTGGCAGTGCAAGTTGTGAACGTAGTTTATATAGTTGATAATATACGTAGGTATACAGAGACTTGTAAATGTAACCTTAAATTGAGTCATTTTTAAAGCTTTATGTATATATATACAGTATATATATACTTTTTTTATTTAGAAGCTCATTTTTTTAGATTACATAGGCCTATAGAGTGGTGGAATGATGTCACTTTGTAGGCGAAAACCTGGAAGCAAAATTTTTTTTAACCAAAAATATTTTGGTTAAATCCCTTAAATAAGGTCCGTGGTTCACACAGGTTCAAGATACTTTCACGTTTTATTCTACGTCATAAAACACACCAGTTATACCCCACTCAAGCTGTTAAGTTTCTTAAAAAAGACGGTTGCTAACAAGTTGCTAAGCAAGGATAAAATAACATTTTGTGTACCCACCCTAACAAAATGAGAGCTGAAATGTGGTACTTTGTTCACTAAAATAAGTTTAATCTTACATATCTTAATAGATTAAATACGCGGCGATATGTTTTTAATTCAAATTAATCAAGGATTTATTGACTTTTAATGCACCTTATTTCGAAATGTACAGAAATACGTGCTTTAAATGTCTTTTAGTTATGATTATTTCATTTATTCACTATACTATTTATTACTAATGTCTCATTTCAGTTTTAGTTTGGCTCTAGTTTTGTATTTATTCCAGTTTATATGAAAAGGTTCATGTAGCGTGGATTCAAATTCATATACAGTGTAAATCCTTTTCACTGAACATTAAAAATAAGTTTGAAAAAGTTGTCGGGTCGTGACGCTGAAGGCGAGCGACCGTGGTGCTGTAGTTCGTTTATAGCCTAAGCTTTTTAGTTTTGGCGCTTTTATTTAGGTTTCAAAATTCGTCAAAGTTATATTATTTTGTGAAGATTATCTTGATGGACAAAACGTGTAAGTTTCATGAACTATGATTGAACACAAAGCTTATATTTGGCAATAATCCAAAAGCTTATGGAAAAATCCTCTTGGCTTTTTGTCGAGGAACCAGTTTCATCACATGACTTAATAATCACTTAACAATCAGTAAGATATTCATTATTCTCTACCTCACACTCACAGTGTCATTTGCACATAACACTTTCTGTGTCTTGGTATTTTATTTTTATTTTTAATTTTTTTGGTATTGCTGCTACATGTCAACCACGTACAACCTGTTTGCACATTCCTCTCTTGTACAGTCATGCTTATATTAATATTTAAGTCTACAGTATACTGTCATGCACATTTTTTTATATTTTATATTTTGTTCTTATTTTTTACTTATTTCATTTTATGTATATTTCCTCTGTGTTGTATTCTATAATATTTGCACTGTCCATGGAGCGGACCTGACTCACATTTCACTGCTGGTTATATACTCTCTATATAATCGTATAATAATTGTATATGTGACAAATAACAATCTTGAATCTTGAACCTTGAAATGCTAACAGCCGATCCGCCTACAGAGTGACGTCATAGTTCCCCCACTCTATTATTTGCATATATACTGGGAGAGTGTAAACTGGCTTCATGGTACAGGCCCCTGGTCAATTATTGGATGTTATTAGTAAACTATAATATGTTAAATCATTCAGGATGGCATGACAATAAACTACTGGCATTACTCAACTTTGATGGCAGTTTCAAACTGTGTGTAAAAGGCACCAAATAAAAACATTAGATCTTACACTTCTACATTTTATCATGTCAATAGTCACCTTTAAAGAACCGGTCCATAAATAACAGTATAACTTGTATGATTAAGTATGATATTGCTACGAGGTTGCAGACAATCTTAAAAACTAAGTATTCGTTTTTGGATTATAAAATCAGATGTGTGTCAGTATTTTGAATCTGTGTATTAGGTCTATACCTGATGCTGTCTGTAAACTTAATCAAACAACCACAAACAGAGAGAATCACTCGCTGCTCTTGACTGAATCACTTTTGTAGCTTTTCAGTGCAATTTTAATTAATACAATGAAGACTATGCTGTTTATTTGTTTTTACTACAGCTTCTGTAGTATTTCTTAGACATACCTGAAATACATTTATTACTACTTATTAATTTTAGTGCTGTCAAACAATTAAACGCGATTAATCGCATCCAAAATAAAAGTTTTTGTTTACATGATATATGTGTGTGTGCTATGTCTATTTATTATGCATACATAAATACAAGCACATGCATGTATATATTTAAGAAAAATATGTTTATATATTAAATATATTTATATAAATATATTTAAATATAATATAAATGATAAGAATATAAATATATACATGTAAACACATGTACATATTTTCAAAATATATGCTGTATGTGTGTGTATTTATTTAAATATAATTATTTATTTACACATATATATATATATATACTGTATATATATATATTTATTTATTTTATTTTACATATATCATGTAAACAAAACTTTTATTTTGGATGTGATTAATCACGATTAATTGCTTGACAGCACTACTAATTATATATATTTGTTCTTATTTTATTACTGAATGCCTTTAATCATGTTTGAACTTTATATTAGCAGGTTTTACTGTGCAAGAGAGAGAGAGAGAGAGAGACTGAGATATTGAGAGAGAGAGAGAGAGAGATACTGAGAGATATTGAGAGAGAGAGAGAGAGAGAGAGAGAGAGATACTGAGAGATATTGAGAGAGAGAGAGAGATACTGAGAGATATTGAGAGAGAGGTTTAACAGAACTTTATTTGAAAAACATTCCATAATCTTCACATTAACAACTCACATAAATATAAGACTTAAAAATTCAAACCCAAATGTCCATCATGAACCATACACAAAACATCATTAACACACCACATGTCATTAAAAACCATCTCATTATTTACAAGACTATAGTATGCAAATTCTATTTTTAATCTGCCAGCTACTAATTTCATGAACATCAGTTCAGCATTAATACTATTGAACTGTAACCCTTGATTTTTTCTGGTTTTCCATATTGCCAGTTTTGCAGTTCCTAGTAAATAATTTAATAAACACATCTTCCTTCTTTCTAAAAAATTATATTTCACACCCCCTATAAAAACTTGTTCTGAAAATTCTTCACCAAAAGCTTGAAACAATCTATTAAGAACATCAAAAAGACCTTCTAACCTTTTACATTTTAAAAATAAATGCTCTAGATTCTCTTCCTTTCCACAAAACCTACATCCCACCCCTACTGCTGGGTTCAAGTGTGCCACATGTTTATCCGTTGCTATTGCCCCGTGAAGAATCCTCCATTGTAAATCTGCTGTTCGCTTCTCCACTGGTGGTTTATACAGGGTTCTCCACCTGTCTCTCACTAGAAATTCTGGCTTCAACAGATCTGGCCACTTTGAGATCTTTTGTCTTTTGAGCGAATCTTGATGCAACACTTTGACTGTAGCATTATATATGGCTTTCTTTGATGTAGTTTCAAACAGGTCCAGCCGTGGAGTTTCAAAAGATAGAATTGAACCTACTGATTCAACCTCTTGCCTTTCACGGATGACAGCAGCAACTCTTATTTTTGGAAAATCCAGTTCACTTATATCTGAAGGAAATCTTTGTCCAATATTTCTTCTATAGCCACTTGGTAATGCATTTACAATTTCTTCCACCAGCTTTTCAGTCAAGCGTGCAGACTTTAAACCGGTTACTTCTTTCAGAGTTTCCACTGATTCCCATTGATCATTTTTCAAAAGTTGTCCCAACTTCACAATACCATGTCTTTGTAAACATGCACACACACTTACAGATGATAAAAGTCTTGTCTGGATCATTGAGTTAAAAAACAACGGTTCCTCCTTTATCCAACTTCCAGGTTCGTCAACATCTCTTTCCACTTTAAAAACAGTTCTCCAAGAGTACAACATTGACCGATAAAAAGATGTGACCCCAGACAGGTTCATTTTTTCCAGTTCCATTAAAAACAGATGTCTATCTAATTTAAGACCACCTGCTTTTTGTAGAATCATGTTTGCAGTCTGAGCCCAAGTTAAGTTCTTATGATACAGGAATCTCTGTGCTGCTTGTATTCTGAAAGCGCAGATCTTACTCCGCAAATCCACAAGACCTTGACCTCCTTCATACACAGGCAGGTAGAGTGCTGCTGCACGAATCCAATGTTCTCCACTCCAGAAAAACTCCACAAATGTCCTCTGTATTTTACAAATTAATTCTTCAGGTGGCTCCATTACAGTAAGTCTGTGCCACAAAGTTGAAGCAGCCAAGTTGTTTACAACCAGAACTCTTCCTCTGTATGACATTAGTGGCAACAACGATTTCCATTTGAGCAATCTGGCAGACACTTTTTCCAGCATTCCCTCCCAATTTTTATTCTGAAATTGTTTATTTCCTAAAAAAACACCTAGCATTTTTAACCCATCTCTTACCCACAACAATCCACCGGGTAATTTTGGAGGTCCTTGCCCACTTTTCCACTGACCAATAATAAGTCCCTCACTTTTTCCCCAGTTTACCCTTGCTGATGATGCTTTCTCATATTGTCCAATAGCTTCAATTAAAATATTAACATCATTTTGATCAGAAATAAAAACAGTAACATCATCAGCATAAGCTGATATCGATATTCTGTACATATTATTTACATCAGGAAAATAAATTCCACTGAGATTCCTTCTTAATCTGCACAACAGTGGCTCAATAACAAGGCTATATAATTGTCCCGAAAGTGGACAGCCTTGCCTAATTCCTTTTAATACAGGTACTGGTGCACTCAACCCTCCACCAGCTTTCACAATCACAGAAACTTCAGAATATAACAGTTGAATGTATGATATAAAATCTTTTCCAAACCCAAAATTCCTCAAAACCTCAAAAAGATACATATGATTGACCCTATCAAAAGCTTTCTCTTGGTCTAACGAAAGCACACCCAGGTCAACATTATTAAACTGATTAAAATCAATTACATCTCTTATCAAAAACAGATTGTCCATAATTGACCTATTAGGGATACAATATGTTTGATCTCTATGAACCAATGATTCCAAAGTATGTTTCAGCCTATTCGCCAAACATTTTGAAAGTATTTTATAGTCCATGCACAGTAAAGAGACAGGTCTCCAGTTCTTTAGAAGGCATAAATCCCCCTTTTTAGGGAGCAAAGAAAGGACTGCCCTTCGACAACTTGTTGGTAGTAACTTATTCTTTATACTCTCTAATAAAACTTCATATAAGTCATTTCCTAGTACATTCCAGAATGACTGATAAAACTCTGCTGGTAATCCATCAATTCCTGGAGAACGGCCATTTGATAACTGTTTCATTGCTTCAGTAATCTCCTGAAACGTAATCAGTTTATCTAAAGAGTTTTTCTGTTCATTTGTCAGCTTTGGTAGATCACTCAGCAAATCAGAAACACATTCAGGATCACAAGTCTCAGCACCATACAAGTCCGTATAAAAGTTAAGTGCCAGTTTCCTTATTTCCACTGGGTCAGATGTTATGACCCCATCAGGCCGGCGAAGATGATACATTTGCTTTTGCTGGACACTTTTCTTTTCAAGATGAAAGAAATATGAAGAAGGAGCATCCATGTCTTTAATAGAACAAATCCTTGCTCTTATTAGCGCTCCCTTCACTTGTTCTTGTAATAATGATCCAAGTTCCTTCTTTTTTTTTAGATGCTCATTTTGTACATTTCCATCATTGTTATTATTCACAAGCATATTCTCCAAAGCTTGTATATCTCTTTGAAGTTTTTGTATAGCTTTTTTCACCATAGAAGTAGAATGTGAACTATAATTTTGACAAAAGATTCTTATATTTGCTTTACCAACCTCCCACCACATACACAGATTTTCAAAAGAATCTTTTTTTAACTTCCAGTCATTCCAAAATAAATTTAAATTTTCACAAAATAAAACATCTTGCAAAAGTTTAGTATTAAAATGCCAAAAATAATTTGGCTTTGATGTTCTTTTCATGTTCAAACCAAACAATATCAAATGATGATCAGAAAACCCAACAGGTAGAATAGAGACATCCGTAATTTTATTATTCCATTCTTCTAATCTAGCTCCGCTAACCCCACTATTAGATACTTTAAGCCAAGTATACTGTTTAATCCCTATATTTCTTCTTCTCCAAATATCTATTAATTCAAATTCTTTTAAAATATTTGACAATACAAAACTGGATCCATGATGGGGTTCTTCTCCATTTCTATCAGTAATAAAATCAACAGTGCAATTCCAATCACCTCCAATAATAGTAACAACATTGTCATCAATTTTAATAAATAGCATTCCTTAACTTTAAAAAATATCTCAAACGCTCCGGTCCATTATTTGGTGCATAAACATTTATCAATACAAACACGGATCCCTCATATTCCATTTTTAACAATAATATTCTTCCTTTTACAATTTCCTCCACAGCCAAAATATTTACATTAATCTCTTTAGAAAACAGAATGGCTATACCAGCACTTATATTTGTCCCATGACTTAAAACACTTTTCCCCTCCCAGCATCTATTCCATTCAGATTCATTGTCTAAATTAGTGTGTGTTTCTTGTAAGAAAGCTATGTTTACCTTTTTAATACGAAATAACTCTGATATCATTGCCAATTTATTTCCATCTCTACCCCCATTTATATTTAAAGAGCCCACCCTCAACAGCTCCATAGAAAGAAAAAAAGGCAGAAAAAGATATTTACACCATGTGACTTAAACATTTGATTTGTTTTGTAAAACAGATGCCTTGTCCTTTCTTAACTTTGTTAACATCTTCTTCAGCCTGAACCTTTTCTGTGTACTTAAGGCCTCATAACTAACATTTCTCT
Organism: Schizothorax lantsangensis; assembly: GCA_027422415.1. Lineage (NCBI taxonomy): Eukaryota > Metazoa > Chordata > Actinopteri > Cypriniformes > Cyprinidae > Schizothorax > Schizothorax lantsangensis. Next base: position 993,334 of record CM049862.1, read on the forward strand.
GCAACAATTTCACTGTATGAATGAACTTATCTACATCTGGAAAAAAATCTTTAACTTCAATATTTCTACCAAAAGTTACATCCAGAAAGTCATTTATATCTTGCAATGTATACACGTCTTCCACATTTCCACACTGTGATCCGATGTCAGATATCTCAGAGAACGTATCATCATCTCTCAACACCAAATCAGCATCAGTACACATTTCACCAAAATTAGACGTTTCAAAATTTTCATTAGAATCCCTTTCAACACTGACCGTAGCTACATCATCATTCTTTACACTATTACCATCCAGTTCAGAATCCTGCTGATTTCTACCAGAATCAAGCATTTCATTAACATCCTCAGTCTGACTTTCACTCAATCCATCACTATCTGTGTTTGTCTGTGATGCAGCTTGAGGCTGCAGGTCCTCAGTAGTTGAAGTACTACTCTCACCAGCAGCAGAAGTACTAGGCCTAACTTCCACTCCACTAACCTGGGCCTTATGTGGACATGCGTGCCTTTTATGCCCGATATCCCCGCACTCAAAGCATTTCATGCTTCCAGTGTTCGCGTAGATAACATACGCTTTCCCTTCATGCAACACTCTGAACGAAATATCCAACTCGGTTTCATTTAAGAACATAAACACCTGTCTCCGAAAAGACATAACATGTTTAAGAGCGGCGTTTTTACACCTCAATGGAATCATCTTAATCTCACTAGCCAATTTACCGTATCGCATTAAAGCCTTCTCAATTTCATCATTCCGAATAAACGGAGGCACATTGGATATCGTAACTCTAGTCGTCGGAGTAACAAGAGGTGAAATTATTAAAAAATCACCACTTACCACAATTCCATCGCTCACCAACCGGTTAACTATGTCTTCCTTCTCGACAAACACCACTACTGCTTTATTCATCCTGGATGCCGAAGTAATGTTTTCATATCCAACTTTTTCTCCGATTGCTAGCAGCACATCTTCGACAGTGATTCCCTGCGCCGGTACACACCTGATTCCATGACGGAGCGACACAGGTGACGCCACCCCCGCGGGGGTAGACGCCATCCCGATACCGCCTCAAAAGTTCCAAAGCACTCACAAAAAAAATCAAATGTTATTTTTAGAAAGAAAACAATCATTCATATTATTAGAAAACAAAGAAAAAAAGAAAAAAAAAATATATATATATAAGTGGGAAAAAAACCCAAATCACTCGTCCTCTCCCCGTAAGCACCCTCACACACACACCCCAACACTCCCAGCATGCACCAAGAGAGAGAGAGAGAGAGAGAGAGATACTGAGAGATATTGAGAGAGAGAGAGAGATACTGAGAGATATTGAGAGAGAGAGAGAGAGAGAGAGAGAGATATACTGAGAGATATTGAGAGAGAGAGAGAGAGAGAGATACTGAGAGATATTGAGAGAGAGAGAGAGATACTGAGAGATATACTGAGAGATATTGAGAGAGAGAGAGATACTGAGAGATATTGAGAGAGAGAGAGAGAGAGAGAGAGAGAGATACTGAGAGATATTGAGAGAGAGAGAGAGAGAGAGATACTGAGAGAGAGATATACTGAGAGATATTGAGAGAGAGAGAGATACTGAGAGATATTGAGAGAGAGAGAGATATACAATAAATATCTAATATTAATATCTACAAAACAACGGGTATAGTGGTGGTAAAGAGCATCAATGGGCTCTTCGAACAAGACTTCCTCTGCATCAAAGACAGAGCACAGAAAGAGACCATAACCAGCGACCAACTAATCACTCCTGAGGAGTCAGTCTCCCACAGCATCCACACAAATGAGGATCAGACAGAACAGAGAGACCCTTCGAGCATAAACCAGACCAAAGACCCCCATTCACACTGCTATTGCACTGACATGAGGGAGAGGTTCACAGAGCTAGAGGGAGAAATGGTACAGCTCAAAGAGATGATCTTTTCCTTGCAAAAAGTTCAGACAACAGACCAGACCAGCAACAGCCCCACAGCCAAGCACAGAGAAAGTGACAGCCTCAGGAGAGAGCTGTCTACACTGCAGAGTGAGGTGAAGGAACTCCAGCAGGTGAGAGAGGGACTAGGGGCCCAGCTGGAGACACTGGAAACACAGTTCTTACAACAGACTGAGATACACAGGACACAACTAACAGCAATGAGGATGGAAATAAGAGAACTGAGGCAGGACAGAGGAGCACAGCACAGCGAGTTCAGCTCATCAGAGGAACCGGTGGAGCAGGACACCCCTCACCCTGATCACAGCTCCCAAACAACAGAGATTCAGCACAGCCAGAATCCTCCTCTCGCATCAGACACTTCCCTCACATCACACTCAGACGACCCCTCCACACCAACAGAAGGAATGCTAAAACCAGAAGTCGCTCTTTTAATTGATTCAAATGGGAAATTTATTGATGAAAAGAAACTCTTTCCCAAACACAGAGTGACCAAACTCTGGTGTCCGAACACTCAGAGCGCACTCAAATCACTAAGTGTAGACAAGCTGGGATCCCCAAGCCATATAATAATCCACACCGGCACAAACGACCTGAGAGCCAAACAGGATAGGGTGGCTACATCATTACAAACAGTGATTGAAAAGGCCTCAACCACCTTCCAAAATGCTAAAATTATCATCTCCACACTGCTGCCCCGAAAAGACTTCCATCCTGACACTATCCAGCGGGTGAATGCCAACCTCTCCCGTGCCTGTGCGCTTAAACCCAACGTGCACCTGGCACACCACCCCACCCTGGACTTCTCATGCCTCTACGACCATGTCCATCTGTACAAAACAGCTGTTCCTGTCTTCGCCAGGACCCTCAAAGATGTGGCCCTGAATCTGAACCGCAACAGCACCCCCAGGAGCAACAGAGTCCAACAACCTCCACCCAGACCTGTAAGAAAGCACAGTGTACCCCCAGAGAGAACATCCAGAAGACAACAGCACTCTCACATGCTGAGACCATCCCAGCCAACACCTGAGCATCTTCTCCCAGCCCTCACATCCTCACATTCAGTGAATCAGGAGACATGGAGCAGAGATGGACCCACCGGCTGCCCCGAAGACTACAGAGAACTCATCATCCCATCTATTAAACTGCCTGGAGTGAGACAAGGAAGAGACTCGGGAGGCATGCTTATTTGGTACAGATCAAATCTTGTCCATGCCGTCAAAGTAGCTAAAACAGGACAATTCTATACATGGTTAGAAATTAATAGTACAGTCACCGCAACAGAGAAAAACATCTTCCTATGTGCCACTTATATCCCTCCAGCAGAGTCTCCCTATTTTAATGAAGACAGTTTCTCCATTCTTGAAGTAGACATTAATTACTTCCAGTCACAGGGAAGCGTACTGGTCTGTGGAGACCTAAATGCCAGAACAGGTGAAGAACTGGACACACTTAACTCTCAGGGGGACAAACACCTGCCTGGAGGTGACGTCCTCCCCCCACCTATACACACACGAAGACATAATTATGATAAAACAACAAACAAAAGCGGAACACATCTTCTTCATCTGTGTCGCACACTAGGTATGTACATAGTCAATGGCAGACTAAGAGGAGATTCCTATGGTAGATACACCTACAGCTCAGCTTTTGGTAGCAGTACAGTTGACTATTTTCTTACAGACCTTAACCCAAACTCCCTCAGAGCGTTCACAGTCAGCCAACTAAACCCACTATCAGACCATAGTAAAATAACCCTCTACTTAACCAGAGCAACGCCCAACCAAGAAACATCTAAACAAACCCAGCTCCACTCACTTAGAAACACGTATAGATGGAAACAAAACAGTAAAGATACATATCTAAGTACAATTGGTCAAACAAAAATTAAAGTCCTATTAGATCAATTCCTCGCCACTCCTTTCCCGCACGACAGTGAAGGTACAAACCTAGCAGTAGACAAGCTGAACAGAATATTTGAGGTCTCAGCAACATTATCAAATTTAAAAACCACAAAAAGAAAAGCAAAAAGACCACATGCCACTGAGAGATGGTTTGACAATGACTGCAAAAGACTTAGGAAAGAAGTAAGAATCCTATCAAACCAGAAACACAGAGAGGCTGACAATGAGAACATCCGTCATCTCTATCATGAAAAACTTAAACAATATAGGAATACTTTAAGAAAGAAAAAAGAACAAAACACAAAAAGTCAACTCAAAGATATTGAAGAATCCTTAGAATCCAAACACTTCTGGAAACATTGGAATACACTAAACAAATCTTACCATCAAGAACTAGCCATCCAGAATGGAGATGTTTGGATAAACCACTTCTCCAACCTTTTTAGTAATATAGAAAACAATCGGGAACAAAATGCAATGTACGAAAAACTAAGGGTTTTAGAGTCGACCATCAAAGACTACCAGAACCCCTTAGACTCTCCAATTACACTAGCTGAACTATTAGACCAAATACAAACCCTGAAAACCCAAAAAGCCTGTGGTGTCGATGGCATCCTAAATGAAATGATAAAATACACAGAGCACAAATTCAAATTAGCCATCCTCAAGCTCTTCAATATCATCCTTAGTTCAGGTATATTCCCCAACATTTGGAACAAAGGCCTCATCACCCCAATCCATAAAAACGGAGACAGATTTGACCCCAATAACTACCGTGGCATATGTGTAAACAGCAACCTAGGTAAACTTTTCTGCAAAATCCTAAACAGCAGACTAGCCCATTTTCTTAGAGACAGAAATGTCCTGAGCAAGTGTCAAATTGGCTTCCAACCAAAATATCGCACATCAGACCATATATACACTCTCCATACCTTAATCGATAAACAAATCAACCAAAACAAAAGCAAAATTTTCTCATGCTTTATTGACTTCAAAAAAGCTTTTGACTCCATTTGGCATGAAGGTCTTTTTCTTCAATTAATCCAGTGCGGCATCGGAGGAAAAACATATGATATCATCAAATCAATGTACAAAAACAACAAATTTGCTGTTAAGATTGGTAACAAACACACAGAATTCCTCCCTCAGTGTCGTGGAGTGAGACAGGGCTGCAGCTTAAGTCCTGCACTGTTCAATATATACATAAATGAGTTAGCGAGGGCTCTGGATCAGTCTGCAGCACCCGGTCTTACTCTACTAGACACTGAAGTCAAATGCCTCCTGTTTGCTGATGACCTGGTGCTGCTGTCTCCCACTAAAGAGGGTCTACAGCAGCATCTAGACCTCCTGCACAGCTTCTGTCAGTCATGGGCCCTGTCAGTTAACCCCAAAAAGACAAAAATAATGATTTTCCAAAAAAGACCCAGCCACCAAGACCAACATCATAGTTTTAAATTAGACAACATGCTCCTTGAGCACACGCAGAACTACACTTATCTTGGCATAAATATTAACAACACAGGGAACTTTAACAAAGCTGTGAACGACCTGAGAGACAAGGCACGGAGAGCTTTTTACGCTATTAAGAGAAATATCAAAATTGACATCCCAATCAGAATCTGGATAAAAATAATCAAATCAGTAATAGAACCCATCGCACTCTACGGGTGTGAAGTCTGGGGTCCACTCACAAACCAAGAGTTCACTAAATGGGACAAACACCCAATAGAGACTCTGCAGACCGAACTATGCAAAGTTTTGCTCCGAGTACAGCGCAAAACCCCAAATAATGCCTGCAGAGCAGAATTAGGATTATACCCACTTATAATCACAATTCAAAAAAGGGCCATTAAATTCCATGCCCACCTAAAAAATTGTGATAAACAGACCCTCCATCACAAAGCCCTGACCTACCAAGAGCTGACACCAGAAAGAAACACCCTCGGCCAATTGATCTTAGAGCTGACTACACAAACCACAACATGTCTGACTGAGAATAAAAACTCAGCCAGACCAAACCAAATAATTAAAACACAAAAAGAAAAATACCTGAAACATTGGAGAGACGCAACAGCCCTACAAAGTAAATTGGAATGCTATTTGGCCCTAAATAGAGAATATGAATTGGCAGGATACCTGAGTACAGTGAGTGACCCTAAACTGAGAAAAGTCCTGAGCATGTACAGACTCAGTCAACACCATCTCACCATAGAGACAGGCAGACACAGACAGACCTGGCTACCAAAAGAAGACCGGCTGTGTCCTCACTGCACAGGAAATGAAGTGGAAACAGAACTGCACTTCCTGACATCCTGCCCTAAATATGACCAAATTAGGGACACTTTCTATCCCCATTTCACAACTCACCACAAAGACTTCCATCAGAAACCAAATATGGACAAACTCCCATACCTGCTAGGAGAAAGCCCAGCAAGCTCAAACCTGGCCGCCAGGTATGTGAGGTCCTGTCACGACGAAAGAGCCTCCAGCGGGACACAACTACCAACACACTCACCATATGCCTAGAGGCACTTCTAGAAATATTAGAAGACTGATTTTTTTTTTTTTTCATTATTATTTTATTATTTATATTGTTATTAAAGCTTTGGCAATGTAAAGATTTCTTTCACCATGCCAATAAAGCTATTTGAATCTTGAATCTTGAGAGAGAGAGAGAGAGAGAGAGAGATACTGAGAGATATTGAGAGAGAGAGAGAGAGAGAGAGAGAGAGAGAGAGATACTGAGAGATATTGAGAGAGAGAGAGAGAGAGAGATACTGAGAGATATTGAGAGAGAGAGAGAGAGAGAGAGAGAGAGAGAGAGAGATACTGAGAGATATTGAGAGAGAGAGAGAGAGAGAGATACTGAGAGATATTGAGAGAGAGAGAGAGAGAGAGAGAGAGAGAGAGATACTGAGAGATATTGAGAGAGAGAGATACTGAGAGATATTGAGAGAGAGAGAGAGAGAGAGAGAGAGAGAGATACCAGTTCAGTCTAGGCAGCACCGCCCTAGAACACACGATGCAGTACACTTACCTCGGCCTGATCATCACTGCATCGGGGAGTTTCAGTATGGCAGTGAATGCTCTCAAAGATAAAGCTCGAAGAGCTCTATACGCAATCAAGAAAAAATTCCAAAATATTGAAATACCAATTCCAATTTGGTGTAAAATCTTTGATAGTGTGATTCAGCCCATAGCGCTGTATGGAAGTGAGGTTTGGGGTCCACTCAGTGATCAGAGCTACACTAGATGGGACAGACATCCAACAGAAGCCCTA